>APFE031702706.1:160719-204110 GCA_000404065.3 Pinus taeda
TCCAAGGGACCTTGGGATGTGAATCCCAACGGTCACCACATGTACTATAAATGTGTATCATTTGTGAATAAAAATTGAATTGCATGTTTTATCTTTACTATTTGTTCTCACTCACCATGTGCGTTTAATAGATATAGACCCATGAATGGATGACCATGAATGTAAGGCCATTTGTACATTTGATATAGTACTCCTGAAAATATGTTGTAGCCCAGATGGATGAAACTAGATCCGGGTTCTTTAATCTCGTTCAATCTTTAGTCAATGTACAAGTCTAACCATGTGAATAGATGATCTGAAGTCGAAAATGGAGAGACATCGTCTGATTACTAGCCAATGATGTAAGCCGTTAATAGATGTGAGACGAATCACCGATAATGATAATGATCCTCAAGGTACTGCAGTACATTTTGCATGTTATGAATAAATGATTTCATGTCGAACACCATACGAAATCTTTTGGTTGAAGGCCAATGATGTCAACCTATCGCCAGAAGCAAGAAACTTGCAATTGATGTATGCAAGCCACAAGGTATCAAAGGGGTGTTTCTAAGTCAACTTCTTGGATGATGTGTTGATGTCGACAAGAAGCGACTCGTAGCAGGAGGGCCTTCATGTATCCCACATCAACGACACGAAATATGGTAAATGATTTTGTAGATGAAACATCGACTGGTGACACAAGGTTCGGGAATGACGAGCATGAAAATGAAGGTTTACTGTATTGTAAAGGATGAAGTTTTGAACTGAATGACTTCTCTTGAACATATCAGCGACACTGAAGTGAATTGGTAGCATTGACTCAAAAAAAGTGATGGATGGTATGAAAGACCAATGGTGTGATAACCATCAAGCTAAATGACCCAACCCACATAGTCATGGTGATGAGGTGAAAGTGTCATGTTCAAGAGCGACTTGCTACCATAAAGTGTTCTCGGCATTTTCCCATTTTCCCCAGTCATTTCTAACCAGTACCTCTTTATTTTTTATCAAGCTTGAGGAGGATAACATATGCTTGTTGTATAATTTCACCCTTTGGGTGAATCCATCGCTATTTGATGTTTCAACGAGTCTAGCGAAGGTGAAACTCAGTCTTGTCTAGATGGACAAGTTTGTTGCTATTTAATGTTTTTAACGACAAAGACAACTCGTTCCTTTTCATGTCTAGAGAGTTTGAAAAGGGATGAAAAGAAAACTCCTCAAGTTATTTTTCATAAAATAATCTCTCAAGTCTGAAAAAGTGTAAAATAATACAAGAGAGATATTGTTTCTAATCCTTTAACGAGTTGGAATAGAAAAGCACTCTACAATCTTTTCATATTTAGAGAGTCTGAAAAGAGCTTAAAGAGGACTCCATTTTGAGGAACGAGTGGTGTCTAAGGTAGCAACTGGTTCTGGTGATGTTGGAAATTCTCAAAACATGTTGATTTATGTGAAGAGGCTGGCTAATAAAACCACTCATTGCAACTGTTCCTCGAAAAGGGATAAAACAACCAAGTGAAAGCGTATGATTAGCCAAAGGGATGGTGGCAATGGGATGAAAACAACCGAGGCTCATCTTATGAAAAAGGCTGATAGAATGGCAATCATGAGGGTTAGAAAAAAAGAAATGGGTTCATTTTTACACAAGCTTGAACCATAGGGAACTATGCTTGGATTCAGTTTCATGTTTACACAATCTTGAAACGAAAAACTATGCTTGAATTTAGTTTCATTTTTACACAAGCTTGAACCAAAAACTATGCTTGGAATTAGTTTCATTTTTACACAAGCTAGAAATGAGGAAAAACTATGCTTGAAATTGGTTTACATGCCCCCAACATGAGGAATGAGAGAGTCTCCTGTAACCATATGGAAATTGCTGCGGTGAAGCAGGACGATTATCCAACACCTTTTTGGCTTCGTCCAGATAGGGACAAAGGTGAATGGGGTGATTCCCTTCATATAACCTATAGGAAAACTTAACTTTTACCATTAGGTGCATGCCCCCCAAGCTTCATTAAATTCACCTAAGTAGACTACTCATGGCTATGAGGTGGATGGAATGAAGGTTCGTTTATGGCATCAAGTGAAAGACTCGACTGGGATTTTATGAGATCTACTCAAAGACTCGACTTGGAACTTTGCTCCAGGGGACCTTGTTTCATTCTTTAATGAGCTTGACATAAGACAAGGAACTATGCTCATGGACATGTTTCATTTTTTTAATGAGGTTGACACAGTAAAAGAACTATCCTCATATTCCTTGGTTTCATTTTTTAACGAGGTTAACACAAGACCAGGAACTATCCTTGTATTCTTGGTTTCATTTTTTAACGAGGTTGACACAAGACAAGGAACTATCCTCATATCCTTGGTTTCATTTTTTAATGAGGTTGACACAAGACCAAGAACTACCCTCATGGGCATGTTTCATTTTTTAACGAGGTTGACACAGTAAAAGAATTATCCTCATATCCTCAGTTTCATTTTTTAACGAGGTTGACACAAGACCAGGAACTAACCTCATGGGCCCTTGCTTCATTTTTTAACGAGGTTAACACAAGATGACGAACTATCCTTGGAGACCCTTGTTTCATTTTTTAACAAGGTTGACACAAGCCAACGAACTATCCTTGGATACCCTTGTTTCACTTTTTAAGGTGGTTGACACAAGACAATGAACTATCCTCGAAGACCCTTGTTTCATTTTTTAACGAGGTTGACACAAGACAATGAACTATCCTCGGAGACCCTTGTTTCATTTTTTAACGAGGTTGACATAAGACAACGAACTATCCTCAGATACCCTTGTTTCATTTTTTTAACTAGGTTGACACATGACAATGAACTATCCTTGGATACCCTTGTTTCATTTTTTAACGAGGTTGACACAAGACAACGAACTATCCTCGGAGACCCTTATTTCATTTTTTAATGAGGTTGACACAAGACAATGAACTATCCTTGGAGACCCTGTTTCATTTTTTAACGAGGTTGACACAAGACAACGAACTATCCTCAGATACCCTTGTTTCATTGTTTAACGAGGTTGACACAAGACAACGAACTATCCTCGGAGACCCTTGTTTCATTTTTTAACGAGGTTGATACAAGACAATGAACTATCCTTGGATTCAATCACAACTCATAAGAGGTCATGAAGGAGAGATTTGGTTCCAATACCCCCAAGACATGATGTACAACATCACTAAATTGATCATCAGTTGATGTAAGTATGGAATAGGTTGCCACATAATTAACCCATGGCAGGGATGATACCATTGTTACAAAAGGACCATTTGGGGAAGATGGTTGACTAGGAGCTATATTTGGACCAGGAAATGAAATTTGGTCAACAGTGACAATTCTACCTTCATGCGGGAAGCAAATCACTCGAAAGAGTGTTGAAACAATAGCTCCCATGCCATAAACATAGTCGTGCCCAAGAAGTAAATTGTAATATAATGGGCCTGGGACTACCATCATGTTCAGATAAACGATTTTTCCTCCCAAAGTAATAGGTAACTGAGGGAGGATCCCTAATGGTCGACTAGTTCCTTTGTTAAAACCCAACAGATTATGGGTAACTGGCACAAGCGGCGGTGAACCGAGTTCTTGCCAAGCAGTTGAGGAAAGGATGCTCATTAATGCACCTTTGACTATAATAGTGCCAGATACAATCATATTACAAACTTGTACTATGATCTAGAAAGGCACATAAGAAGGAAAGTGAAATCCTACTAGTCGATTCCAATCAAAGGAAGTGACTAGACTACTTGGAGGCGGTACGGTAGAAATGGGAGAATTAACCCCTTGAGTTACAAGAATGGGAGGATTTTCCTCCTGCCTTGATGGAATAGGAGGATTTCCCCCAAGCTCATTTGAATCTGAAGAAACAAAAAGAACTTGAGTTGTATCATTTTTAGTCTCTTCGGGAAAGGTATGATTTAATGAAGGTGAAATCGGGTCAATTGTTACCTCGACCTGTTGATTTGGGTTAGGTATAGACTCATAGGATTCACTTTTAGAGAGAGTGGGTCTGACCAATGGTTGACTTTGGTCAGTCAATTCATCAACTAGTGAAGGATTTAGGGAATGTTTCCTGTAACTAGATGGAAGTCACTGTGGTGAAGCAGGACGGTTATACAACACTTTTTTGGCTCTGTCCAGATAGGGAAAAAGGTGAATGGGATGATTCCCTTCACATAACCTACATGGAAACTTGACTTTTCCCTTCTTTCCATGAACTTTACTATTACTAGTTGATGGTGTGTCACCAACATGATCTCTAGAAGTTGATGACACAGCATGATGTAAATGAGAAGACCATTCTTCTAAGATCTCAGGAATATCAGGACAACTTCGAAGAAGATGGTCTCCCGCACAAAGTTTGCATGGATATCAAACTTTGTGAAGCTTAACAGATGGTTTCTCATTAGATGTTGCATTAAAAGTGATGGTTGCTTGACTTCCCTTCTACTGAATTTGCTTCTTCTTCTTCTTCTTCCCTTTCTTCTTCTTCTTAGCCACCTGGTTACTAGTACCAAAACTTTCACCAGGCGAAGAGGAAGAAGGGGAGGAAGAAACAAACGAGAAAGAAGGCAAAGGGTCAACTTTAGGATCAACTGAAGGTTGATTTTGTCCAGTTGGAGGTGTACTTGATTACAGAGAAATCATGACATTTTGAACCATGGATGTTGAAAACAACCATACAGGCAAGCCAATGGTAAATCCCGGAAGGGACAATGTAGCCATATATGGAGAACCAATATTTCCAAATGGAGGAAAAGGACTAGGATTCCCATCAGAAGGAATTCCCTGATTGGTGGACTCTAGATTTGTCGCCATATGTTTCAACTTAAGATTAACTAAGGAGTGAGCGTGGAGGATGTTATCCGTGGTCAATTAATTTTTTACAACACTAGAACACAACTTCGCTTTTTCATTTTTAAAGAGTCGAGAAAAAACAAAAGATGACTCTAGTCGCTTTAGATGTTTAATGAGCCTGAAAGGACAAGTGCTTAGATGATCCTTTTACTTTTAAAGAGTCGAAAAGGAACCAAAGTGACTGCTCTGGAGATTCTAGTCAATAGGGTTTACCAGACAAATTGCAAAATTGCAATATACACCTTGGTGATAATGGAAAGAGAAATGACCAAGGACTTTATGTACGATAGTCAATCTTCCCGAATGTTGTGTTCACTGCGTTGCGATCGGTAAGGCAATAGACTCGACTTCCTAGGGATAAAGAATTTCAACCTATTGGGGTCTCCCACTATATATGCGAAGGTGCAGGGAGCACAAGTCCGTACTAGAACTTATCGAATTAGAGAGGAGGAATCACCCAACCTCAGTGAAAACGACAGCCACTAGGTTTAAAGATGGCAGAACATGTCTCTAGCCTAGACCTATAGATGTTTTCGTTAAGTTCCAATGCATTTTTAGATTAATTGATGTAAATTTTAGGTTAATCTTGCTTAAAATTTGCCATTGAAGGTTCACCATGAGATGTTTTCAGAAATTCCTAAGAATGCAACTAGAATGAGAAGCACTCTTTCCATTTAATTTCAACAATGAAAATCCTAGCTATGAGGGATAGAGCATACAAGTACTTTTTAAACAAGCAACAAAGAGCACAAACTAATGAAATTCCCTAAACCATTCCTTCAAAGCATTCACAAACTTCAATATGCACAATGCATGTTTTTCTTTTCAATTTATCTTAATGTGAATGATGCAATAAGAAAAAATAATGCACAAATGATTTAGAACTCTTTTCATGAAAAATGACGATTTATGACAATTTCTTTTAAAGGGAAAGGAAGACTGTATGATATTTTCAATTTTAAATAAATGAAAATTTTTGACACTTTAAATGAAAATACGAATCAAATGCACACATATATCAATCGATTATTTAAGAAGGAAGAATTTATGACACTTTATATTCGACAAAACAGTCGATCAAAACTACCTTTCAACAGTGGATTGCAAATGATAAACAAATACATAAAAAACATCCAACAATCCAATCTAAATTCGGTTGAAATAAGGAGACAAAAATTGTTTTCAAAGATAAAACATCATTTACATCCAACAAGCAATTCAAAATGATGAAAATTGACAATTTTTTCAGTTCCTAGATGGGAAAACTGACCCTAAAGGGATCAGCATAGGCAGCAGTTAGAGGCAGTGCACTAAATCACACTACGTCTATGCAGGAAGTGCATTGTATTGCACTGTGTCAGTCACAGAGGTGAACTGATTACAACAAGGTGATTTTATGCTTAAATTTGATTCAATTTTCAGTGAATTTAGACTTGAATTCAATAAATGACAGGAAGTATAGTATGTCAAAATGCTTCAAGAAGAGAGATGAGCTACTAAAAGAGTTAAAACGATCCCAAACGGAGTCGCCAATCGGTTTTGGGAAAATTTAGTGTTTCTACAAACGCCTAACTCTCTAGACTTAGTAGCTAGTCTAGAAACAACAAACAAATTAATTCGCTACCTTTTCTTTAATCAATAGATAAGAGAGGTAATAAGGGAAACCAACCTGTAACTTTCGCTTGCTCCCTCTCTCCCTTGACCAATTCCACTGCTCCTTTCTGTACTTAACTCACTTGGAAAGTACCTGCACACAAGTTGAGACAGAAACCCATCAAAGCATACAATAAAGATCTGTTAATTAAACATATCATAGAATCCAGAATACGATATACATCATATAAGAACATGAATGGAAAAAGCTTTGAATTCTTTATTGATAAAAGGAAATATTAGAACCCATGAATGTTCATGCTTGATTCAATTTCTTCCTTCTAGTTTCGTTCCCTTCTCTCCTCATGAAGCAACAATTTGACATCATTACAATACTCTTACTAATCTCATTCAACCAACGTCTCCTTAGCTCAAGAAATTCCAACCTTTACCAGCCTTTGAATGCTTGATCAATTTATAGCTCAATGGAGGAGGTTAAGCCATTAATGGCCCTCATGAATGCTCTACAAAATTTGGGAGGTGGTTCCATGGAGGAAGGGATAATGGATTGAGGTTCATTCATCCTGTTCCTCATCTAAATGCGAGCTTAACCAACTTGGAAACTTCCAGAAGTATCCATTGGATGAGGAATCCAATGGATTCATTTTAGAAAATCAGTTGAATCCCACTTAGCACAGGTGAAACAAAGGCTAAGTGCATTGCAACACACCCAGTCAGTGCAGTTCCTGCATTGCAATGCAGCCTAATAGAAGGCTACCTGCGCTGATCTCCTTAGCGACACTTTTTGGATAAATGGTGTCATGGAAACTCTTGGGAGGTAAGCATGATGTAGGTTGACCTCATTAGTGAACGAAAATAACTGAATTAGGGATTGATGGATAAACCCTAATAGTATTGATCTAGAAGTCGGGGTTGATGTGCCCAAATTGACCTGTAACAATCTAGCAGGGTGATCTTAGGCTCCAAGAACTCATGAAGGAAAAATTTAGGTTAAGGGTGAAAAGCACCATGACAGAAGAAGAAGTCAAGAAGCTTGAGGAAGGAATAAAGGACTTTATTGACAAAAAAGGTCATGGTGATAAGAAAGGATGCGCACGGTTCTGTTGACAAATTTAGGAGCTACCACCAAGAGTTGATCAGTGTGATGCCTTGGATTGGGTCGTATATTACTAAAGGGATCACCGATGGTGGTGCGATATAGATGGTAAAGTTTGTGATGCAAATAGTAAAGTTAAAAGGCAGACATTTCCTAGGAAAAGTGATTGAGGGTCAATTGAAGCCATATACAGGTGGCCTGGTCACCTAACTAGCCATGGGAAGCACAGTCTTAGCACTCTAAGTAGTTGGAAGGAGGCATAGGACTATAAACTACTCTGCTTAAGAAATGCATGATGACAGGACTTCGTATAGGAGCGAAGTGTCACAAGGTCCGCGACAGTGCAAGGGTAGTTGTGCTGCCATGCGTGTTGGCTGGAAAGTGACTGCTATAGTCACTATTCATGATGTGAAGCTTGGTTTGAGACCAAATGGAGTAGGAAGTAGGCATTTAAGGTATTCTTTATGGGCTAGATTTGGGAAAATCTGCTTCTAAGGGAGCATTAATGAACCAGATTTGGGGGGAACGATCAAATTCGAATTCAAAAGGTGCTATAAATTATAAAGGGCTACCCAACAAACAACACTTGGCCATTTGAGAATTGAGCTATTGTGTGCCCATAGATCTATGAACCTAGATCTGTTTGATGTTTTTTAGTCAAAGGTGTTGTTTGAGCACTTACCTGAGCCGTTGAGAGATTTGTGGAACAACAGTAGGACCACACCAGAGGAAGTCATGGATATCGCGAAATGACCATTGAAGAGGCCATGTAGGCCATGACTATAGGAGATGCCCCTGAGAGTTCCGAGATAGTCACGGAAATCCTTAAATCACCACGCACACTAATACCGAAGAAAGATAAGCAACCCATGGTCCTAGTGCGCGTGTCTCCTAGAAATCTACTATAAACTAAACTGGCCATGGAAGA
Source organism: Pinus taeda (assembly GCA_000404065.3). Classification (NCBI taxonomy): domain Eukaryota; kingdom Viridiplantae; phylum Streptophyta; class Pinopsida; order Pinales; family Pinaceae; genus Pinus; species Pinus taeda. The sequence goes on from APFE031702706.1 coordinate 169,227, forward strand.
AAAGGGGAAAGCAGTTAATATGGAAACTGATGAAGAGGAGGAAGACCTTAAGGAAATCCTTGTTGAAGAGGAGGAGGATGAAGACAAAGAGGTGGAAACCAAGGACATAGACCCTCTAACCAGGTTGCCCATGTGTGTTCCTCCACGGAAAGGAAAGGAAAGGATGCCCTAGGACCTAGATGAGAGCAAGAACTCTTTGTAGACTTCACTTCTACTTGATGATATTGTTTTTGAAGGAGCACACTTGGGACGGGTTCCGAGTCTAAAGTTTGAATATTGGGACCTCACGGACCATGAAAATTTCCCACACTTGGCAACTATGTGGCTCATGAAGCCGAAGAAAAACACTGCGACAGGTGTCGTAGAGTTGGAGCCGCATAAGTGGTTGTGCGAGGTAGAGAAAGTAGGGTTGTTGAACTTGCTCTGGGTGTTGCATTACCATCACACCCTAGTAAATATCTTTGTCATCAGGCAGCTTTTCTTCTTGGTGCATGATGGGTGTTTGTAGCTGGAGGAGCCCATCCCCATCACGGACCACCCGATTCATAGAATTACCCGACTCCCTTGCAAGGGGGAGGACCCAGCAAATATTTCACAGGGTAAAAGCACTAACTTGGCCATCGCGAAGGCCATGAAGGCAAAATTCAAGCTGGAGAAGAAGAAGAGAGGGTACATGATCTCCAGTATCAATAGTAAGGCAGTCAAAGTTGTGACCCAGATATTGGCTGACAAAGTTATATGGAAGTGCCGCATGGATGAGGTGCTCGCGCCAGTGGTATCACTTACCACACAGTGTGCAAAGGGCATCCAGTTTAACTGGTTGGAGTACCTATGCAAGGAGTTCCTGGATAATTTCCGTGAGGCATAGGAATAGGGAAGACCTTCCACTATGCATGGCTTCTGCTATCCATAGTGTTATTAGCTTGGGAGTTTCCTGAGGACATCTAGTTCCCCACAATTGAGCAGGATATTTCGGAGGCAGTGAAGTACGCTTCACTGTGGGCCATTAAAGATGCGCAAAGGATCTGAGACAGTAAGATATTTTGGGTGTTCATGAAGATGAACATTAGAATGGGGATTAATCGCAAGCTATGGTTATCACCCACTGTTTACAATAGCCTACAAAGTTTCATGGAGTTCAAGGCAGACTTCCATCACGTGTACATCAGGGCATGCAAGGACCCCATGAAGAAGTGGAATGAACTGTTGTACCTAAACATAAACGATGTTATATTCGTTGCGCTTGAGTGATGGCCATCATGGTGGGGTGCTCCAACCATCGCCATGATGAAACCAAAAAATTCTACTACACAACGTAAGAAGGAGGAGGCAAAACTACTGATGGCGTAGCTAGAAAAGAAGAGAAGAAAAGAGGTAGTAGCAGAACAACATAAGGTAGCCACATAACAGCAATAGGCAGTAGATAAGGAGTGCGAGGGCCATATGTCGTCATCACTCAAGGAAGAGCCCAAGAAAAAAGAAGGTGGCGCGGACTATTGGTAGTTCCTCTGCGAAGGTCTACAACTATCTTTCGCACACCTTGAATAGGCTAATATTCTACTTACGTGCATCAAAGATTACTCTTAACCTAGTAATTACTCAAATCGGCTTAAGTTTCTGAAAACTTCAACATACAACAAGATAATCTTCACGTAAACAATTAACATTATTTGCACTAATATAACAGCATAAATCGTGTAAAGTCGTGCATCAATACATCATTATTTCATAAACCCATCATAACATCAACACATTCATATAAAATAGAAGTAAAGTGATAAACACGGGTGTTTATGCAACAATCTTCTTTATTAATATTTTGTTCAGCTTAAAGACTTAAAACTTTCCTGCGCACTCAGCTACAGGGGTCAACACACTTAGCTGCAGACTCTACTCTAGGCCTCTGTGCACACAGCTACAGAGCCTTTCTTCATACTCTTCTTCGCTAACTCTCTATACTTCTCCCATTCATAAAACATCATTACCTTCCTTAGAAATCCTAAGACACACCTATTTATACAATCCCATGGTCTGCAGACCATTGGTAGATCCTCAAAAAGATAGCTTAACTTACATAAAGAAGGGTAAAACCCTTTTTGACTTTTTAACTATCTACATGCTCTGTGGCCACAATTTGTGGAGACTTTACATCTTTATATAACAAAACTTGGGCTTTTGTCCCAAAATTGACTGCAGGGGACCCCATCCCAACAAGCCCCCAACACAAAGATCGTGACTCACCCTCAAGTGACTTGGCTAGCACAAGGGCCACTTCATATCAGCCATGGATAGGGGGATGGAACTAATGGGACATATGGCAGTAGGTCTCATGGTAGACACAGGTCATATAGATTTTATACAGTGAGAGATGGCAGGTTGTTGGACACTCCAAATAGGAGGGATGATGAGTACATTTACTATTCTAGTTCTAGTTTTGATAGACATCATGATCATGATCGTTATCATCCTTACAAGATGAATTATAGGGGACACTTTCTAGATGAGTTTAAGAAAGAAAAACCACCTACTTTTGATGGATATGTGAAGAAACCAGAAGATGCAGAGGCTTAGATACTCGAAATGAAGAAATTCTTTGAGTTTCATGAGTACACAGATAACATGAAGGCCAGAATAGCTATCTTCAACGTGAAAGGTAAAGTAGACATCTAGTGGGAAGATGTTAAGTAGTTCAGAGACATTAGGACAAATGACTTGTGTTGGTGGGAATTTAAGAAGAATTTTAGGAAGAAGTACTCACCATAAAGGTACTACAACAGTATGGCTAAGTAATTCTATGATTTAAAGATGGGATCAATGACAGACGAAGGGTACACAACCAAATTTCTGGAGCTACTGAGGTATATACCATATCTTACTAATGAGAAGGCTAAATTTAGAGATTTGTCGGTGGTTTTCCATTGTCATTTAGAGATCGGATTGAGTATGATGAGCCTTGGTCACTTGAGGAGGTTATTGGGAAACTAAAGCATTGTAGTATGAAAAATCAATGTGTAAGAATGAATATTAGCATGGATGGAAGAGAAAAGGAAAAGTTAAAGGTAAATGGTAGCCTAAGAGGACAAGGCCTCAACATGCAGATGAGAAAGAGAATGTGGCACCAAAAAAGAGATTTAATGCAGCTAAACAGGGACATGGGTCACAACAACAGCAACAACATAGAGGTGAGGGTTGTTGGGCACGAGATCCCCCAAGGCAAGTTTTGGGGCTTAAGGCCCAGATTTTGACTAAATATATTGTAAAGACTCCACGTTTTTTGGGCATGGAGCACAAATATTGTAAATGAGTCATAGGTTTTTTCGCCCTCATTTTTGTAATGTAATGTCGGCTTTAGAAATCTACCCATGGTCTGCAGACCATGAGATTGTATAAATAGAGTGAGGATTTAAGTTGTAAATTAAAAAGTAAGAGAAGTGGAAGGAATAGATGGAGAGCTGAGTCTTATCTAACTGTAGAGTTGAGTCTTTGGGTCATAGAGTAGGACAAGGCTCTGCAACTGAGTGCACAGAGGCCTAGTAGTCTGTAGCTGAGTGCGCGGACCCCTGCAGCTATGTGCGTAGAATGAGTTGAGTCTGTAACCTTTGAAGAAGTAATAAAGAGAAGTTTTACATCATTTCTGTGTATCTTTTTCTTGTTTTGTGCATTGAATGTATTAGATATAAATTGCATTTCTTTTGTCTATATGATGCACGAACTTATATGAATGTGTTGATAAAGTGAGTATAATATAAATTATTTGTTTACGCAAAGATAACTAACTGTTATAAGAATATAAGTAAGATACGTGGTGTAACTTGGGGAAGTAGTGCAAATCACTGCTAGGGCAGCAAAAAATCACCTCAACGCCTAGTTAGGGCTACGCGAAGGTGATTATAATAGATCGGGAAGGTCTCATAGGTCAGGACAATGCATGAAGTGACCTACACGAAGGTATTCACATTTAGACTAAACCGACCCCTCAGAAATCTCAAGGGTGCAGAAAATTCATTCCAACATCCCCATATACTTCTTTGGGTGAGACCTCAATCCACGCTCCGTGAGCTGTTACAGAAAGGGCTAGTGGTACAGGTATTTGTTTGGCTAATTAACTCTAAACATGGGTCAGGTCTCCTCAAGCCAACAAGGGCACTCGTCAGTTGGAGTGTTGGACATGCAGTAAGGAGCACCTTAAGAGAGATTTTGCATAGAATCAAGGTGGTAGGCCTCAAATATAGAGTGCACATGAGGTGCAGACCATTGGGGATGTTGGTCATAGTATTCCATGTATCTACGTGATAGTGGACAACATGCAGGAAGAACACCAAGCATTTATCATTGAGATGGATGGTAAGCTTTGTGATAAATTCATTTCTATTTTGATTGACCCTGGATCTAATTATAGTTATGTTAGCACTGACATGGTGGATAAGTGTGGTTTGAGTAAGGAATTGCATGCAAAGTGTTCGAAACAGGTTCCCCCAAGAGCAGTTTTGGGGCTAAAATCCCATGTTTTGGGACAATTTTGTAAGAAAGTTGTAAAGTCTCCACATTTTGTGGTCATGGAGCGCAAAGGTGTCAAGAGTCATAAAGGGTTGTCTGCCCTTATTTTGTAAAGTGTCATGTTGGTTGTAAATATCTACCTATGGTCTGCAGACCATGGGATTGTATAAAAAGGAGATAAGTAAGCTCTAGGCAGTGAGAGAACAATTAATCTTGGGAAGTTTTTTGTAGGAGTTCTAAGTGTTTTTGGGTCTTAGTGTAGGTAGAGGCTTGGCAGCTGAGTGTGCAGAGGCCTAGGGTAGAAGTCCGCAGCTGAGTGCAAGAACCCTTGCAACTGTGTGTGCAGGGTGGATAGAGTTTGTATTAAACTGGAAGATATCAATAAAGAGAAGTAACTTGCAATTACTGTGCATTTAGTCTCTGTTAATGAATCTGATTATACTACGATTTGGGTTTATTTTACAATGTTTATTTGATGCACAAATGTATGTGATTATATTTGTTAATTTAACGCAAGTAAGAATATCCGTTTATGTGACACTAACTATAATTGATTGGTAATATAAGTACAACACTTGAGATAACTTGGGAACCTATACAATACATTGTCATAGAAGTGCGAAAGTGCTTGAACTGCTAGTTAGGGATGCATGAAGGTCAATCATACACCTTCACAGAGGTACTGAAGGGCAGGATAGAGGGTAGATCAACTTAGCCCTAAGGCTTAGCGACCTGCATGAAGGAATGAGCAAGGGGTATAAACCGACATCACGACCATCTCAGGGTGTGGAAACTTGGTTCCAGCATCCCCCCATATTGCTTCGGGTGAGACTTCGGTCCGCGCTCCATGGACTGATGCTGAAAAGGCTAGTAGTGTAAGGATTTGTTTGGTTGACTAACGCTGAACCTAGGTCAGGGCCCACGAAGCCAACAAATGGTTTTGTTGTTGGGACCTGGAATATGCATGAGAGATTTGTGATGTCTTATCACTAGAATCCAACTAAGAAAGAGATCGAATACTAGATGGATAAGAAGATCCACGAATTCGCAAAGCAAGAGAACAAAAATCTACGGCTGAAAAAGGAACAGTGGCTAGACAAATCCCTGTATACAGAAATCCATGGGATCTTTTTCTATTCCTTTCTAGTTGAATTATACAAGTGGATCGCAAAGCTAGCAGATAGCCAAGGAAGGTGGAGGCTTGGCAGTCCTATTGTCTGGAGCTCGGAGTTAGTACAGAGACTGGAAGCCTCTCAAGATAAGATCGCCCGTGCTGTCAATCATTGGCTTGATCTAGGAGGATTTGTGAAAGAATTCACGGTCGATACCTCAGTGAGTTACAACGAGGCAGAGTGGTGCTTTTTCAAAGCTCTGTGAGGTAAGTAGTTGAAGTCTTTAAATACTTGGATTAAGATGTTCTTGTGTGAAAAATGGTTTATGAAACTACCTTGATGTTCAGAACTACACGAAGTGGAAAGACTTACAGGAACAAAAGAAGAAAGGGTCTTGAATATAGCCCACTAATTTCACCTCTTTTGAGTGATGAAGAGGGAGTAGCGCAAGCTTCTCTGTGAAGTGCAGTTTAGTTGATAAAACAAGGGTTACCGTGACTACCTCCACCATAGTTCAACATGATGAATTCAGTAAAGCTGCCATTGTTTAAGGGCTTGGGAAATGAGGACCCGAACCGGTTCTGGTTTATCGTAAAAGTTGTATGGGAAGCTCATGGCATCATAGATGATCACATGAAGAAGGCGACGTTGGTTAGTGCTTTGCAGGATCATGGTCTAACTTGGTACATCAAGTACTCTAACAATAACCCAAACACTGGATTGGGAGAGATCTAGACTACACTGAATAAAGAGTTCAGTTGGCCTAAATCTGAGGCATAGTTGATTTTGGGGTTCAAGGAAATCATGATGAAGCTAGGTGAGACACCTTGGGAGTTGGATCAGAGATTGAAGTGTAAAATCCATGAAGCTAATATGAACTTAATATATGGACAACATTGTGAGTGGTTTGTGGCTTCCCTCTTGCCTCACCTAAGGGGTGCACTATCACAACAAAATATTACAACTCAGGCAGACTCCTTGGAGATTGAAATAAGACTCCATGAAACATCAATGTAAGATCCAAAACTAGGGGTTAAATAGATACATGTGTAGTTGCAAAATATTTGCCTCTAAATGCAAAGTTTGAAGCAGGATAGAACAGTTCGGCCAGAGGCACGTGAAGAGATATGGTGCCTAAAATGTAAAGGTTAGGGCATGAAAAAGACCATTACCCTATCTTTGCGAACTATATTACAGGAGGAGGACCAATTCCTTTGAGGCCAGAAGCCCAAGCAAGACCGAGCGTGAGGCCTATGTTGTGGTGAGCTATATGTTAGGTAGTAGGGAAACATATGACTAATAATTTTCATTTGCTACAGAAGTTTGTACAAACACTGCAACAACTATTCTGCAACTTCTGTAGGTTGGTAGGGCATGATGAGCTCAACTTCTGAAGTTATGAATTGATGATAGATAAAACACCCTCCTATAGAGTTCTGGACGAAATGTGGCCTCTTGACCAGGGCGCTGGGATGGCACGAATAGGCTTTCAGGGGTGCAGATGAGATTGAGGCAGAAGACGACTCGGCAGAGGTCAGGGACAATTGATATGTTACAATTTTGGAGGACCAGGACACTATGCCTACGAATGCACTAACCCAACACGTCCGTTGTGCAAATATTGTACGCAGTTTGATAATGAGACTAAGGATTTTCCTACACTACTAGCAAGGATATGCGACAAAGGGGAGATACCACCACAGCCAACTCAGAACCTGTAGATGATGAGTGTTGAGCTTCGTGAAGAGGATCTGAATGTGAATATCGTGCTTTGAAGTGGAATTGTAAGAGGCAACGATAACAGGAAACAACCTGAATACAATGTGTGGGTTCACAAATCTCTAGAGAAGGAGGTTGAATTTGATTTGGAGTGTGCACATAAGATGTTAATGGAAGCAAAGAAGAGCTTTGTGTTGAAATGTGGCAACAAGAATATTCCAATTTTAATTTGTCCTTGAATTAAAATTGAGAATTAAAACTCGAATTTAGTCTCACCAGCTGCTTGAAAAATAATTAATTAATTCATCCTGGATTAATTAGTTGGATAAATTCAAGCTAGAAGTCTTTGTCAATTCATGCAACAGCTATCCCTTAAATTAAGGATATTATCCCTTAATTAAGGAGATAAGGATGAGTTATAATTGAGTTGTAATTAGGTAGCTCAATTAACTGAGTTATGTCTAGTTAAATTAGTTCCAAACAATTTGAGGAACAAATTGTGAGTTCAGTCAGTTAATGCATGCATGGATCAAACTAGTGTATTCCAGATAACTGAAGATTCTCTCATAAATAACTCATGCATGTCTATTCAAAGAAAGACCTAGTTGAGATTAAAGACAGGAACAATGTACTATCAATTGCTAGAATTTTCCTATAAGGAAAACTCTTGCATGCAGAACGAATTCATTCCTTGAGATTTTCACAGTTTTACAAGGTGTAAGATCAATGTGAGTGATCAGTGTTACACATGGTAACAGCTGGATCACCCAGGAAAATTTGCACTAGGAAATAGGAGCTTGGAGGGTAGTGTGGAGAATTTAATGAGAAGTCTATTTTTCTTGTGAGCATCTGTGAGGATTGTACTGAGAGCTGGATAGCTTTGAGAGCTAAACTTGTGTGTAATCCTAAGATATTTCCACTTGTATGATAATACAGATAGCGGGTTTTTTGGCTGAGGCTTTCCCCAGAGTATTCTTCTGTGTTTCATGTGCATTGATTCTGCTTCTGGTTATATGTGTTCTAATTGATCTTGCTCAAATCTATTAAGCTTCTACAAGTTTGATTGTAGAAGTAGATTAAAGTATTTTGCTTTAGTTATATTGAATTATTAGGTTAATCTACAGTTATAATTTCTACTTGGTATCAAAGCAAAGGTTATTAGAGCTGTGAACAGTATACAAAGAAGAGAATTCAAAGTTTGAAGTTCAGAATTGCAGGTACAAATCAAATTCATCTCATACTTCAGGTTGGTCAATGGCATTCTATGGCTTGACACTCGAGTATGCCTTGGAAGGCAACTCGAATTACATAGCATGGAAGGATAGAATGGAAGTGGTATTAGAAGACAATGGTTCGAAGGATTTCATTGATCAAGAAATCCCCAAGCCAGTTGTAGCTAATGCACAATAATTAGCTAAATGGAAGAATTGTGTGGCGAAGGCGAGACGAATTCTTCTGGAGGGATTTTGAGACCACATTGTCTCGAGTGTCCATGGGAAGGAGACTCCATTTTCAATGTGGAAGACATGAAGGACCTCTATCAGAACAATAGTGACCAGAGGGAACTGGCGATCAAGGATAAGCTTCGGAAAATCAAGATGGAGAAGGGTGATACTATTTCTACATTTCTAAACAAGCTCACCACCTACAGAGATGAGCTTGGTAGTATGGGAATAACTACTACCGATGATGATATGGTGAGCCTTGCTCTCCTCGGTCTTCCAAAGAGCTGGAATAACTATTAGGACTCTGTGAATGGAAGAGAGAAACTGCCAGATTGGTAACGACTAGGGTCAGATCTCATGTAGGAGGAGATCAAGAGGAGCACTCGAGATGGTTCTTCATCAAAGAATGATGATGAAGAAAATTTGGCCTTAGCGAATAAGGCAAGGAAAGGGAAAGGGAAGGATTCCCTTTCCAAATCAAATTATTCTCATGGGGGGAAGAAGGGTGACAAATATAAAGTGAGATGCTTTAATTGTCACGAGATGGGACATTATGCAACTAATTGCCAATTGAAGAAGTCTAAGAAGGGATCCTTGAAATGATCGGAAGGTGAGGCATTAGCCTCTCAGTTTGAAATGGACTTCACCCTCATCGTATGCATGGTTTCATTGATGGTGGGTTGTGTTTGGTATCTTGATAGTGGAACCTCACTCCACATGACCGAAGATAAAATTTTATTCAGTACTTTGGAGGAGAAATACCTCAAGATGCACATAGATATGGGCGATGATGAAAAATACTGTGTTTCAGGAGAAGGCACAGTTTCTTTTCAAAGGGAGCATGGAGCTCCTGTCACCTTGACAAATGTGAAGTATGTGCCTGGACTGAAGAAGAACTTGGCATCAATCATGATGCTCGAGTACAAATGCTACGATGTTGTCTTCAGTAAAGGAAAGGCATTCCTGAGACACATAGCCATGGGTCAGAACAAGAGGATTGGTATTTAAGTGAAGAATATCTATAAACTAGAGGTAGATGACTGTGATGCATTGAGTTTGAAAGCAGAATTGGTGCAAAGCCAAGACATTGGTGAGTTATGGCACAGGCGGTTGGGCCCTTTGCATCATGGGGCCTTGAAGATAATGTAGCAGATATCTACAGGACTTCCCAAAGGTAACTTGAGCAAGTTGACACATGCAAAGGTTGTAACTTGGGAAAGTACGCCAAGTCTTCCTTTCATGATCGAGGCAATCGATCATAAGCGATCTTAGAGCGAGTTCATACTGATTTGCGTTGACCATTCTCGATGGCATCCACCATGAAGCAAATGTATTATGTGATTTTCAATGTGATTTATCTTGTAAATGCTAGATTTATTTCATGCAAAAGGACCAAACATTCTCAAAGTTTTGTGAGTTCAAAGCTTTGGTTGAGAAAGTGTCAGGGAAGAAGATCAAGGCCTTAAGAAACGATAATGGTGGAGAGTATGTCTGTCAAGAGTTTAAGGACTTCTGTGAAGCAGAAGGAATTAAACAGGATTTGATGGCACCTCATAACCCACAGCAGAATGGGGTGGCTGAGAGGAAGAATAAAATGATTGTAGGGGAAACACGGGCGACGCTGCATGACCAAGGCCTATCGCTTCATTTGTGCACTGAAGCATGCAATAGAACGGTCTATTTGCATAATAGAAGCCTGCATCACATTCTTGGGCTGAAAACACCAGAGGAAGCTTTCTCAGTAAGAGACAAGATGTGGGTCACTTCAGGATCTTTGGCTCATCAGTATTTTTCCATGTGACAAAGGATGCATGAGAGAAGCTTGAGCCAATAGCTGAGTTGGGGATACTTGTGGGGTACACTGATACACCCCATAACTATTGGATGTACTTGCCTACCAGCTGGAGGAAAGTGGTTAGCAGAGATCTCAAGTTTGATGAGCAGAAGGCCATGCGAGTTTCCCTTGAGAGGGAGCTCCAACTACAGGTTGTGGAGGAACTTTTGGTTCCTAAGGAGGAGGAGTCTCAGACTGATGCGATGTAGATGCATGCAGAGGTTCAAGGAGTGGAGACGTCCACTTAGGCAGAGTCTTCTAGAGATGGATGAAAGCGCACAAGAGAAGTTGATAGATTGTTGTCGAATGTGAGAGAGAATGTGGGAGAACCATCTTCTTAGCACATACAAAGGAGGTCACTTGAGAGGTACACTCGATACATGGCCCTTGTTGGGGAATGTGTTGAGACTGAGGCATCTTCCTTTGAGGAAGCAGTGCAAAAGCTGATTTGGGTTGATGCTATGGTGGAGGAGTATGACTACATAGTTTAGAACAATGTTTGGGATGTGGTTCCAAGACTAGAGAACAAGTCAGTTGTAAGTTCCCGTTGGCTTTACAAGGTAAAGCAAGTTGCTGATGGTAGTGTGGAGAAACATAAGGCAAGATTTGTTGCCCGTGGTTTCCCACAGGTCGACGGGATCGACTATGATGAGAATTTTTCTCCTGTAATAAGGTAATCATCTATCAAATTGATGTTGGCACTATCAGCGCAGATGGGTTGGAAGATCCATCAGATGGATGTGAATACTACATTCCTCAATGGAAAGATTGAGGAAGAGGTGTACATAGAGCAGCCGTAAGGTTTTGAGACCTTCGATCTTGAGTCACATGTGTGCTGACTCAAGAGAGATTTGTACGAGCTGAAGTAAGCACCTCGTTCTTGGTACACCAATATTGAAAACTACTTCACCGGGTTGGGCTTCACAAAGAGTGAAGCGGATGCAAACCTGTACCACATCATGGTGAAAGGTAAGCAGTTGATCATTATACTTTATGTTGATGATCTCATATTGACAAGTGATGATCAGTTGATCATGTCTTGCAAGGAGGACCTTGCAAAAGAATTCGAGATGAAAGACATGGGTCTCATGGATTACTTCCTTGGCATGGAAGTATGGCAGAAGGATGGGGAGTTGTTTGTGTCTCAAGGCAAGTATGCCAATGAGATACTCAGGACATTCCACATGGAGAAGTGTAAGCCCATGCAAAATCCTCTAGCAGGTAACTGGAGGAAGGAGGATGCTACTTCAGGAGAAGTAGTAGAAGCTACTATGTACAGGAAACTTGTGGGTTCACTGATGTACTTAGTGAACACTTGACCAGATTTGTGCTATGCAGTGAACCAGCTAAGTCAAGCTATGGTTCAGCCTACCAAGATGTTTTGGAAGGCGGCAAAGCATGTTTTGAGATACCTAAGAGGCACATCTCAGTATGGATTATGGTACAAACGGATAGAGGGAGTGAAGATCCAGGGCTTCACTAATGTAGATTGGGCAGGGAGTCCATCAGATCGGAAAAGCACATCAGGTGGAATTTTCAACCTTGTGTCGGTGGCAGTTTCTTGGTAAAGTAGGAAACAAAAGTCGGTTGCACTCAGCACAGCAGAGGCCAAATACAGGGCTACAAGTCAGGCAACATGTGACGCCATCTGGATATGGAAAATTTTAATTGGTTTGTTTGATCAGAGGATGGATCCAACTGTGATCTATTGTGATAATCAAAGTTGTATCAAACTCTCTAAGAATCCATTATTTCATGACAGGTCCAAGCACATTGACATTCGATATCATCATCTCAGAGACTGTGTGGCGATGAGGATCATATTGTTGCAATATATTTCGATTGAGGAGCGATATGCTGACATTTTGACTAAGGCATTGTCAAAGTGTAAATTCGAGTTCCATAGGGACAAGATTGGGGTGGCAGATAATCCCTTTCTTGTTGAGAGGGAGTGTTGAAATGTGGCAACAATATTTCAATTTGTCCTTGAATTAAAATTGAGAATTAAAATTCGAATTTAGTCTCACCAGCTACTTGAAAAATAATTAATTAATTCACATTTGATTAATTAGTTGGATAAATTCAAGCTAGAAGTCTTTTTGAAGTCATGCAACAGTTATCCCTTAAATTAAGGACATTATCCCTTAATTAAGGAGATAAGGATGAGTTATAATTGAGTTGTAATTATTTATCTCAGTTAATTGAGTTATGTCCAGTTAAATTAGTTCTAAACAGTTTGAGGAACAAATTGTGAGTTTAGTTAGTTAATGCATGCATGCATCAAACTAGTGTACTCCATATAACTGAAGATTCTCTGATAAATAACTCATGCATGTCTATTTAGATAAAGACCCAGTTGAGATTAAAGACAAGGAAAATGTACTATTAGTTGCTAGAATTTTCCTATAAGGAAAATTCTTGCATGTAGAAGGAATTCATTCCTTGATATTTGCACAATTTTACATGGTGTAAGGTCAGTGTGAGTGATTAGTGTTACACATGGTAACAGCTAGATCACCCAGGAAAAACTGCGCTATGAAATAGGATCTTGGAGGGTAGTGTGGAGGACTTAATGAGAATTCTATTTTTCCTGTGAGCATCTGTGAGGATTGTACTAAGGGTTGGGTAGCTGTGAGAGCTAAATCTATGTGTAATCCTAAGATATTTCCACTTGTATGATAATATAGGTAGCGGGGTTTTTAAATGAGGCTTTCCCCAGAGTATTCTTCTGCGTTTCATGTGCATTGATTCTATTTCTATTTCTATGTGTTCTGCTTGATCTTGCTCAAATCTATTAAGCTTTCGTAAGTTTGATTGTAGAAGTAGATTAAAATATTTTTCTTTAGTTATATTGCATCATCAAGTTAATCTACAGTCTGAATTTCTACACTTCGCTGAGGCCTCTACCTAAGAGAGTCGAGATAAACTTATTCAGGAAATGGACCCTTCAATGCTTATGACCTTTCTAGAGACCTGCATGAAGCTGAGGTGCGATAGTAAGGCTGTGAAGGTGTTACGGGAACTTATAAATAGATGCGCTAGAAACTCTCCAGGTGAACCGCACCTGATATAGAAGAGCGGTAAGCATAAGGCAAGGAACTCAATGCGCAGATAGGTGAATACAAAATGGATAAAGTTATTTTGGATTTGTGGTAAAATGTGAATGTTTTGCCAAAGAAGACTTGGGAGTGGATGGGGAGACTCGTGCTGCAGTGGTCTTCGATCTAGTTAAGGATGACAAATCAGTAGAAGATCATCCCCATGGGACGGATGCAAGGAGTAACTATAGATATTGAAGGTACGAGCACATTGGATTATATTGAAGTAATAGAAATCATGGATGACAACAACCCCTACCCTGCGCTCTTTGGGATTCATTGGGCTACTGACATGAAGGGGGTAATTAACCTAAAGAAGAAAAAGATGATATTTGAAAAAAAATCACTTCACGTAATAGTACCCCTAGGTCTAACTGAAGGATTGCGTTATACTGAACCAGTCCGCAATTAGGAAAGCGATGACGATTTGGACTACATATATAAGATAACAGTGTGAGACCAAGATTGGGTGAATCCAACAGTGGATGGACGAATTACATGGGATCACAAGAGTTCCTACAACTCAGACTCGGACGAGGAATTAGAATGTTGACAGAATTGGCTACATGAAGTAACCACACTGAGATGTAACATGATGACCCAGTCATTTCACTGTGTGTCGTTAGAGGTAAGAAATATACCCACTTATGATGGCTTGAATGATGTGGATGTGTTTTTTGATGCCTTTGAGAGGGAAGTACCAGAGAAGCAGTGCTTCTAGGCTTTGGACTGGGCCCTGCGCACTACGCCTGCAAGATGGTGGGGTATGCACAAGGGTAGTTTTGATGATTGGCATGAGTGTAGGAGGATGATGAGAATGCACTTTGGGAAGCCGAAGGTATGAGTGATAGATAAGTATGACGGGAAGGATGATCCGCGTGCACACTTGGCCAAATGGGCTAAGGCCTATGGAGCGAAGCCCCAACCTAAATGGGTGCACTTGTTCTGTCACTCCCTGGATGTCATCCTGATGAATTGGTACTTGGAGATAGAGCTCTGTCATGGCATAGTAAAATGGGATATTTTGCGTGAAGGGTTCATAATGACGTTCAACTTCGAAGACGGGTTTGACTGTATTGACAAAGTGCTACAAGAAGTTAAAGCAATGATCTTTAGGATACCATAGGATCCTTTGGATCTAATTCAACCCGATTAGACTACTTAGCTTAGCCATGTGTTGGAATGCTATAACATGACTACTAGAGAAAAAGACGAGGACCCATGAAAGAGTAGTATCCTTGAAACCGAGGGTCACTATGAGTTCAATGGACTGCCAATCGAGAATCTTGATATAACCATGCTGCTAAAAAATAAACAAATAAATATTGGTATGAAGGTGGAGCCCAAATTCATGAAGATTGGAGATTATTGGGATGACGCGACAGTATATACGGTCACCAAATTGCTCTGCGAATACCAAGATTTGTTCCCTACCAAGTTTACGGAGTTAAAGGGGATAATAGGAGACCTGGGCATTATGAAAATCGATGAGCCCCATAAATGGGTAATTATATGGGCTCATTTTTCCTCTTAATTCAACTTAATCCACCATTCTCATTATTTTATTGCATTCTTTTGATTATATTAATGCTAATAGAATGAATTGGGTTAGTCATTTTGCCATGTAGTCTAATGTGTGCTTTATGCAGATTTTTTGGTCAATTTCGGACAAAGTCAAGGGATTTAGGAGC
Organism: Pinus taeda; assembly: GCA_000404065.3. Lineage (NCBI taxonomy): Eukaryota > Viridiplantae > Streptophyta > Pinopsida > Pinales > Pinaceae > Pinus > Pinus taeda. The sequence goes on from APFE031702706.1 coordinate 184,623, forward strand.
AAATGGCAGCAAACATTCGAGGGAAATAGGGAAGAGGATTTGTAGGGAGGTGTCTCCTTCATTTATGACCCCTTTCCTCAAATCCTCCATCAACAACTCAGAGCACAAGCAGCCACATTGATTCCAAGGGCAGCTAAGCAAGTAAAGAAGGACTGTTGTTTATCTCCAGTTCTGGGAAGCTGAGCTCCTTGATTTTAGGAAGGTTTTTGGGGGACTCCATTTGTATAAATAAGAAGGCTTAGAGCCTTAGTAGGTAAGATAGTCATTAGTAGAATTTTTGCACTTTTGTGTAGCTCTTGTGCAGCTCATTTTCAAGCTTCCTTTTTGAGAATAGTTTATGTAATGTGACCTTTATTTTTGATAATGGAGATGAAATAGTTTTTGAGCTAGCACTGATCTCTTTCAAAGGGTTGGATCTCTTGGGTTAGGGCCTAACCCAAGCTTCCCAGCACCTCTTGCTTTGTACTTATATGTTTTTGCTTCAGTTCATGAGTTAATTTCTGTTACATAGATTCATTTTACCTTGCTTAGATTAGGTTGCTTTTGATGGTTTGCATAGCTGGTTTTGTTTCAGTTTCCTTTCTCCCTTTATGGGACTATGATTTTGAGGTCAAGACACTACTGCTACCACCAAAAACACAGTTTTGCTCTTCCATGCAATTTCTAGTGTGATGACTTGATTTGGAAAGATAATGTGTTGCTTTAGATTCAGTTGCCTAGATCATTTCTTGTTCTTTTACAATAGATCTCTCTACATGATTTTCTGTTCCAAGGTTACTATTCAACATTTTCTGTTTGTAGGTCAGAAATTAGGTCAAGCTAGAGAAATTTTTCTTTTCATGGTATAGTTAGTCCTTTCTTTGATCAATTTTCGTAAGTAGATGTGCAGATCTCTTGCAGGACACCTTAGCTCACCATAAATCCATAAAGCAGCCAGCATTAGTTCACTTCTCACCAATTTCCCAAGTCATTTGCAACATTTCACTGGTCTACCCTAATTTCTGCATTTTTCTCAATAAGCTTCCCTCTTGCCATTTGAACAAATCCAACCATCATGTTCCCTCTTGATCTTCCTTGACAAGCTCCAGACACCTCAACACCTTTGTATAGCCTTCAGTTACCCTTTCCCATCATTTTTCCACCTTCAAAACCTCCAAAAACAACTCTCGGCCTCCTCTTATAGATCCTCCTATAGATCCCCTACAACCTCTTGTAGAATTTCCTGTGAGTGATTTTTCGAAGTCTGATTGCAAGGGAAGTCTTCAGAAGGGTACTCGGGGCTTCTTAGGACCTCTCCATGCCTTTCTCCACTTCTGTAAAAACCCAATCCATCCTCCATTGCCACCAAACCTCTGCCACAGTCACAAACAGACAAAATCACATGCATAACAATTTCACATAAAAACACAAAAAGATGTTCTTTTCTCATTTTCTTTCAAAAATAGCTTAGATAGATGTAATTTACCTTTCCAGTAGTCAATGGCACTCATTTCATCAATTTTCATCTCTTTTTTTGCAATATTAGGGTTAGTTGGATAAATTAGGGTTTGTTAGGGTTTGCCTTGCATTCCAATCTGCTTTCTCTTTCTGCAAGTAGAATAGTCCTTGTAGAGTTAGCTTTCTTTCATCATAGTTAAAAGCTTCTTCTTAGAATTCATAGAAGTTGGCTTAAGCTCCTAGTGATATTACGCCAACTAACCAAGTGACAACCTACAGTAAGAGCCAGTACTTGTGCATATAGCATCATCGCTTCCAAGTTTGTTACAAACTACTGGGTTGATAAAATTAAAGTAGGAATCCCTAGGAGTTGCAGCATTATTGCTACAATACTGGTGCTCACCACTTTTTAGAGCCATTTCCAGGGAAGCATCAAAGTATTTTTTGATTACTACTTTTCTTCTATTTTCTACTGCAACATTCTGCCAAGTAGTTCATTTCAGCAAAAGTAGAGTAGCTGTTTCTTTCTGTTGAGGAGGTAAATCCCCTCTGCCAATAGAGGTGATCCCTACTAGCCCAAACCGGGTCTAGCAACAATCATACAATGCTACCGTGCAAGTTCCTAATTGCAAATTAAAATACCAATGATGAGGGCCTACCTAGATTCCAACGCTAGTGCTTGTAGAAGAGGTGATGCTCCCGTTCCTTTGCTTTGACAGATCAAGATCCCCACGATCTTCATGAATGGACACCTGCACTTACAAGAAATGACACAAACACAAACATAAAATCCAGCATATGCAACTATATATCATTCAGAAAGGATATAACTCATCATTATCACAAAGAATAATAAGAGTGGAACCATAACAATAGTCATTTATTAATGATAAACAAAGAAGAATACAACCATAGTTCTGACGTCAGATCCTCCTTTGGCTGGGTGATCAGTAGCACATGTCTTGCAAAGCTTGTTGGGAGTAGGAACAAGCCTCTCTCTCCTTGGTTATTGGACAAGAATCTCCTTACTTAGATTTGGCCTTATGGGAATGAAGAAGGCTCTTGCAGCATGAAGCTCTTGGAAACTTTACAATTCTCAATCTTTGGAACCAGCTTGCCAAGGAAAATGGACAAGCTTTTATAGATGGAGGGAGGGGAGTTGGGATCATCCACAATAATCATGGGATTTGCTTTATCATCAAAGAAGCTTCCATGAGAGGTGGCAAACCACTTCCTCTCTATAGAAATCTGAAGCCAAACCACCCAACTCAAGAGAGATTCAATCTAGGAGTTGGTTAGGATGAATCTTCTGCTGTTGGTTTGTTAAAAAACACCACTGATTATGGTTGGCATGAGTGTGACTCTGTGACAGAGTGCCAACTGGCGCAACCTCTTTGGAGGATTTCCCCCATTGGTGCGAGTGCTGCACTATGGAACCACACCAATGGAAAAAGGGCTATTTTTATGGGTCTATAGCAGGAGATATCTTCAGGGCAAATGAAGTTCATGTTCAAGGGAATGCAATGCAAGTGTTTGCAGGTCATGTCACTTCACGTAGGTCCCAGAATGAGTCCTCCAAGATGCGGGAGAGGGGTAACAAGGATGGTGACAAATTGTTGTGTAACAGATGCCCCCTAAAGCATGAGGCCCAAGAGAGAGAGAGAGGGGTGAAATGCTTTACAAGAACATGTCCAACCGAAATCACTGCCACCAGAAAACCTGTGTGGAGAAGTACAACTGATATCTCAAGTACATGATAGATGTGGTATGGGTGCAGCCATCCATAGCAGAGTACATAAGAATCTAGATCCAAGGTATGGACGCAGCCATCCAGTGAGGATCGATAAATAGACTCAGGCATGGTCACAACTGTTGTGTAGGTAAATCCCCTCTACAGACAGAGGCGGTCCTTACTAGCCCAAATGGGGTCTAGCAACAATCAAACAATGCTAACACGCACGTTCCTAATTGCAAATCAAAGACCAATGATGAGGGCCTACCTAGATTCCAACGCTAGTACTTTTTGAAGAGTCAACGCTCCCGTTCCTTCGCTCTGGTTGGTCACAATCCCCACGATCCTCGTGAACGGACACCTACACATGCAAAGAATGACACAAATACAAGCATAAAATCCAATAGATGCAACTATATATTAGTCAGAAAGGATATAACTCAATCATCATTACATAAGACAAGAAGAGTGGAACCATAAATGATAGTGGCTATATTGAAAACAAGAAAATACAACCATAGTTCTGGTCAGATCCTCTTTTGGCTGGGATAACAACCATGCCTTGCAAAGCTTGTTGGAATGGGGAACAAGCCTCTCTCTCCTTGGTTACTTGGACAGAATCTCCTCACTTAAGATTTAGCCTATGGGAATGAAGAAGGCTTCCTTGTAGCTGAGCTTAGTAAATTCTCAGAACTTTGGGACTAGAATTTGGAACTAGCTTGTCAAAGGCAAAAGGACAAGCTTTTATAGATAGAGGGGAAGGAGTTAGGATTTTCCACAATATTCATGGGGTTGGCTTTATCACTAAGAAGCTTCCATGAGAGGTGGAGAACTACTTCCCTCCGATGGATATTCGAAGCCAAACTGACCCAACTCAATATAGATTCAGTTCATGAGTGGGTTAGGAAGAACCTTCGTAAGTTTGTTTGTTAAAAACTTTACCCAACTGGGCTGGCGCGAGTGTGACTCTAAGATAGAGCACCAGCTGGCGCGCCCTCTTTGGAGGATTTCCCCCATTGGCACGAGTGATACACAGTGAAACCACGCCAATGGAAAAAGGGCTATTTTTATGGGTATTTTGCAGAAGGTGTCTTCAGGGCATATGAAGTTCATGTCTAGGGGAATATAATGCAAGTGTTTCTAGGTCATGTCACTTCTCACAAGTCTCGTAATGAGTCCTCCAAAGTGCAGGAGAAGGGGTAACAGGGATGGTGACAAATTATTGTGTAACAGCAGCCATCCAGTGAACGAGTCATGTAATAATCATAATAATCCACCAAATCGCAACTTGGATCCCAACAGACAAAATCCAGGTCTTGCTCTCCATCTCGACCCAAACAAAGTACAAGTTCAAACATATGAATATGGGAGTCGAAGTCAAACATGCAAGAACATTGTCTGATTATCAGTCAATGATGAAAATTATTAACAGACGCGAGAGTTACCACCAATAATGACAATGGTCCTCAAGGTACTATAGGTACAATCTGAGACATGCGAATCAGTGAGCCAGCATTGAACACCCATAGAATCATTCGATCGGAGGCCAGTGATGAAAACCTTGCATCGAACATGAAGAACCTACCATTGAGGCATGCAGACTCCAAGGTACCTGAAGGGAGTCTCTGGGTCAACTTCCTAGATAATGAGCTGAAGTCGACAGGAAGTGACCTTAATCGAAGGTGGGCCATAATTTTTCCCACATCATCGACACGAGACAGAGAAGGATAAGATGTTTGTGAATCAGGATTATGTGAGGTATCAGAGGGAGGTTGAGTATTCTGCAGAGGTCAACTTCTCTTGAACATATTGGCAGCACGATAGTGGACTTGGCAGTATTTGACATCAAATGATCAGGGGTCATGGTGACAGGGCAACAAGCAGATGAGAGGTCAAACAAGATAACCCAAACCCACGGAGGAAAGTGTAAAAACAAGATGAGATGCCAGCACCTAGACACGAATGCAGACAAGTGCCATGTTCAAGAGCGACATACTGCCGACACGACAATAATTGTGGTTCCATTTTCCCCACCATTGCTGGCGACTACCCTGGTTATTTTTTGATGACAAGCTTGACGGGGATAGCATATGCTTGAAAGGTGTCATTTCGACGGAATTCGATGTCATTAAGTTTTAATGAGTCTGACGAGGGAGAAATCGGCACCTTTTCATGTTTAGAGAGTTTGAAAAGAAAGCAGAAAAGGAAACTCCGGGGATGTCCTTTTTCGTAAAGTTGTGTCTCTCGAGCCGAAAAAAGTATAAAACAATGCTGGAAATAACTGCCCGACCATTACGATCGAGGAGTACTTTTCATGAGTAGTGATTTCGACCTGAAAAAGTAAAAAAGCGATCGAAACCATGTCGCTTCGTAACCGTTAACGAACCTAAAACGACAAGGGTCTGGAGATATTTTCATCTTTACACGGTCAGAAAAGAGCTTAAAGGCAACCACCTCTTATTTACGGTTAACGAGTCAAGAGGAATAACTCGGCAATCTTTTCATCTTTAAACGGTCAGAAAAGAGCTGAAAGCAGACCTCCATTTTTATTCTATTTAATGAGTCAAAAAGGGAAAAAATACTCGGCAATCTTTTCATATTTTACGAGTTAGAAAAGAGCTTAAAGGTGACTCGTCCTAGAGGAATGAAGTGTATAAAGGGTAGCAACTAGTTCCGACAATGGTGGAACTGCTCAAAACATGTAATGGTCAAGAAGCTGGCTAACAAAACCACTCTTAACTGCGGTCCCTCAGGAAAGGAAAACAAGCAAGTGAAAGCATATGATTGGCCAAAGAGATGGTGTTGATGGGATGAAAACAACCAAGGATCATCTAACAGGATTGATCGGATATACAGCAATCACAAGATGTAAAATGGGTATGGGTTCATTTTTACACAAGCTTGAACCATGGAGAACTCTGCTTGGATTCGGTTTCATGTTTACACAAGCTTGAAACGAAAAACTATGCTTGTTATAAGTTCGTGTGCCCCCAACATAATCATGCAAAATGAGGTACATGCCCACCAAGCTTCATTGCATTCAACAAAGTGAGTGGAATGAAGGTTCACTTTCGAGATATTGGAAAGACTCGACTTGTATTTTACGAGATCTTAATCAAAAGACTCGATTTGGAAAGGGAGTTGTTTCATTTTTTCATGAGGTTGACACAGTAAAAGAACTATCCTTATAAGCCTTGTTTCATTTTTTAACGATCTTGACACAAGATCAGGAACTATGCTCGACCATACCCAGTTTCATCTTTTAAGGAGCTTGACATAGGAAAGTGAACTATGCTTCGAATGAACTTCATCATAATGAACAGGAAGTCGTTGCTTCCAAGAGTGCCACTCCCGATGGAAGGATAACATCTTGGAAGTCAAGACCCAATGCCCCCAGGACACTATGCATGATGGCATCATCACTGGATACAGGCACAGGATAAGTAGCCACATTGTTGACGTGCGGCGGGGCAGATACAACCGGTGGATAAAAACTAGGAGGGGATGAGAACTGCGCAGGAGGCACCGAGGGACTAAAGAATGATAATTGATCTATAGTCACGATTCTTTTGTCGTGTGGAAAGCAAACCACACGGAAAAGTGAAGAGAGAAAGGCCCCCATGGCATAAGCATAGTCACGGCCAAGGAGAAGATTGAAATCTAAAGCGCCTTGGGTAACCAGTACGTCGATACAGATGATTTTTCCTGCCAAAGTAATAGGGAACTTTGGAAGGATCCCTAATGGTTGACTGGTTCCTCTATTAAACGGCATCGGATTCTGTGCGACCGGCACAAGCTGTGGGGAGCCCAAAGCTTGCAAAGTAGTAGAAGGCATAAGACTGACAGATGCACCCTCATCCAAGACAGTGCCAGGTACTGCCTTATCATAGGCATGTATTGTAATCTGGAAAGGCACATGGGATGGAAGGCGAAAGGCAGTCAAATGAATCCAGTTGAAGGAAACGACTGAACTACTCGGTGGGGGAATCGTATGATTTCCCCCTGCTCTAAAGGAACCGAAGAAGGATTCTCGAGATCAGCTGGGATAGGAGAGTCATTTTCGGACTCAGGAGAATCTGACGAGACAATAAGAACATGAGCATGACGCTCTTCTGAAACAGAGTGATTGACGAGTGGTGAACCCTAGTCGAAACTCTTTCCGACCAATGGTTGGTTTGGAACAAGCTTAGCATAGCCAGGTTCAGAAAGAGGAGGATGGACAAGAGAAGGATCTAAATCAATCTCTTTGTCGATATGGAGAGGATCTGAAGAGAGCCTCTGATAACCAATGGGGAGTTGGGGTGAAGAAGTTGTAAGACTTTCCAAAATAGCGGAAGCTTTATCCATGAGCGGACAAAGGTGAAGGAGATGGTTGACTTCACATAGCCTACAAGGGAATCGAATCTTCCCGTTCTTCTTACCATTACCAATTGATAGGGTAGCATCGCCATGAGCTTTAGAGGATGATGAGGGACGAGCCAGATTGTGAGACCATACTTCTAAGATCCTAGGAAGGCTAGAACAATCACGAAGAAGATGGTCTCCCTTGCACAATTTACAAGGAAACTTAACCTTCTGCGGAGGAGCAGAAGAAGTTTTGACCTGAGCTGTACTTGGGGTAGTAGTTGAACTTTTAGCCTCTTGCTTATGAGACTTCTTCTGCTTCATCTTCTTCTTCTTCTTCTTAGCCACCTCGTTACTTGAATCCAGACTTTCACCAGGCGAAGTAGAAGATGAGGACGTAGAAACAAGCGAAGAAGGGGAGAGGTCCACCTTGGAATCAACATGATGTTGTTTGGGTGGAGGAACTGATTAAACAATAGTTGAGACATTAGAGACCACAGAGGTTGAGAACAACCAAACTGGCAACCAAACATTTAACCCAGGAAGGGACAACATTGCCATGTAAGGAGCACCAACATTCCCAAAAGGAGGAAAATGACCAGGATTCCCTTAAGAGGGGATTCCTGGGTTGGTGAACTCTGGAAAAGTTGCCATCAAAACTAAAAATCACACATAGGGCTTGAAAAAGAGTCAAGACACACAATCAAATGGCCAACAAACAAAATCTAACAGGGCATGTGATCGCGGGCGAATAAATTTTAAAACACAAGGACATAACTTGACCTTTTCATCTTTAAAGAATCGAGAAAAGGAAAAAAATATGACTCTAGTCGCCTTCGAATGTTTAATGAGCCTGAAGTGAGAAGTGCTCAAATGAGCCTTTTCTTTTAGGGAGTCTGAAAAGCATCAAAAGTGACTACTCTGGAGAACTAGGCAAAATGTTTACCAGACAATCCGTAAAACTGCATATACACCTTGGCAATCGGATGAAAACCAAGGACTTTCCGTACGGCAGTCAATCTTCCCGAATGCTATGTTCGGTGTATTACAAGTCATAAGGTGGCAGACACAACTTCTTGTGGATAAAGGATGATAACTTATTGGGGTCTCCCCATATACTTGACGGTACATGGGAGCACAAGTCCATACTAGACCACTATTGTGTCACAAAAGGAGGAATCACCCAATCTTGAGTGGAAACAAAAGTGACTAGGTTTAACGACGCCGGAGCACGTCTCTAGCCTAGACCTCTAAAAAGTGAGTGTTATGATCCAATGCGTTCTTAGATTCATTGGGTTTATTTTAAAGTTGATCTTGTATTAGGTTTCAGTTTTCAGGCCTTACCGTATGTAATCTCTCAAAATTCCCTAAATGCAAACTATATGCCAAAATATGTCATTTCATTCGATGAATGCTAGTTACGAGAGGGTTTGAGATCTTTCACGCAAACAAAATGATCACAAAACAACAAAGAACTTCCCTAATGCAGCTAATGGAAATTAACATACTTTTATTTAAGATCACTAATCACTAATCAAAATGAAAAGTTCCAATTCTCATTAAATAATACAAAGAAAAAGAGATTTTTCTTTTTGTTGATGGCAAAAATGCACTAAACAACTTTGAGAAATGATAACAAACAAATTCTATTCAATACAAGCACATTCAGTTCCCTAAATCACAAATCAAACCTCCAAAGAACAAGAAAGATCCCAAAGACACTAATGAACCGTGTAATCTAGGATCAAAGTGAGACAAAGTGGAATTCAAGTGAAGACAAAGCAAGTCACCCAAATAATATAATAAAATTATTTACAACCACCAAACAAGTGCAAGGGAGTAATCAAAGAGTCAACTGGACCACTAGAAGATCAAAACACCTGAGGAAGGCTCGACACACAAGGCCACTAGATGCCCTAGGGCTAGAAATGTGAAATTGATGGAAAAAAGTAAACACCCAAAGGGTAATGATCCAAGCCAGTCAAATCACACTCCAACACACTCAAGTAGTCTAAAAAAGGTACCCAGAACAAAAACCAAGCTCAGAGGGCTCACAGACAAGCAAACTTCCAAAGTTCCCAGGCCTGGCGTGACTGTCAGGCTGCAACTAGCGCCTTTCAGGGATTGGCGCGGGTTGTCAATGAGCAACTAGCGCCAACTAGCATGACTGTAACACTATAAAAGAGCACCAGCCAAGTTTGCTATGGAAAAATAAAAAACAAACGAGCCAAAGCTAAGTCAATACTACCCAGGTACACCAAAGGGCAAGAAGCAACACAGGGATTCAACCTAGAAAGCTAATCAAGCAAGAGAAACCAAGAAACAACCACGAAACAAGGCAAGTTCTAAGTCGTTTAGTTCGTAAACCAAATTGGAGATAGACTGAAGTGGCGTTGATCTACTTTGCTAATGTGGCGCAATAGCATTTCGAAGGCTATCTGGCCTTACTTCAGGCTCCGTCCAAAGTTTACAAATCAAAAAACAGGACAAAACAAAAAACAAGACAAAAAGCTTGGTCCCCAGTGGAGTCGCCAAATTGTTGTGGAGGTAAATCCCCTCTACGGACAGAAGCGATCCCTACTAGCCCAAATGGGGTCTAGAAACAATCAAACAACATTAACACGCACGTTCCTAATTGCAAATCAAAGACCAATGATGAGGGCCTACCTGGATTCCAACACTAGTACTTGTTGAAGAGTCAACGCTCCCGTTCCTTCGCTCCGGCTAGTCACAATCCCCATGATCCTCGTGAACGGACACCTGCACATGCAAAGAATGACACAAATAAAAGCATAAAATCCAATAGATGCAACTATATATCAGTCAGAAAGGATATAACTCAATCATCATTACATAAGACAATAAGAGTGGAACCATAATGATAGTCGTCTATTATTGATAAACAAAGAAGAATACAACCATAGTTCTGACGTCAAATCCTCCTTTGGTTGGGTGATCAACAACACATGCCTTACAAAGCTTGTTGGGCATGGGGAACAAGCCTCTCTCTCCTTGGTTACTTGGACAAGAATCTCCTCACTTAAAATTTATCCTTATGGGAATGAAGAAGGCTTCTTGTAGCATGAGCTTAGTAATTCTCAGACTTTGGGACTTAGAATTTGGAACTAGCTTGTCAAAGGCAAAAGGACAAGCTTTTATAGATAGAGGGGAAGGAGTTAGGATTTTCCACAATATTAATGGGGTTGGCTTCATCACTAAGAAGCTTCCATGAGTGGTGGAGAACTACTTCCCTCCTATGGAGATTCGAAGCCAAACTGACCCAACTCAATATAGATTCAGTTCATGAGTGGGTTAGGAAGAACCTTCGTAAGTTTGTTTGTTAAAAACTTTACCCAACTGGGCTAGCGTGAGTGCGACTACGAGACAGAGCGCCAGCTAGCATGCCCTCTTTGGAGGATTTCCCCCATTAGTGCGAGTGATACAGAGTGAAACCACGCCAATGGAAAAAGGGCTATTTTTATGGGTATTTTACAGAAGGTGTCTTCAGGGCATATGAAGTTCATGTCTAGGGGAATATAATGCAAGAGTTTCCAGGTCATGTCACTTCTCACAGGTCCCGTAACGAGTCCTCTAAAGTGCGGGAGAAGGGGTAACAGGGACGGTGACAAATTACTGTGTAACAGACTCCCCCTAAAGCATGAGGCCCGAGAGAGAGAGAGGGGTGAAATGCTTTACAAGAACATGGCCAACTAAAAATATTGTCGCTAGAGAACCTGCAGGAAGAAATACAACTAATATCTCAAGTACATGATGTATGTGGTATGGGCACAGCCATCCATAGCAGAGTACATAAAAATCTACATCAAAGGTATGGGTGAAGCCATCAAGTAAGGATCGATAAACAGACTCAGGCATGGTCATAGTCATCGAGTGAACGAGTCATGTAATTATCATAATAATCCACAAAATCACAACCTGGATCCTAACAGACAAAATCCAGGGTCTTGCTCTCCATCTCGACCCGAACAAAGTACAAGTTCAAGCATGCAAATATGGGAGTCGAAGTCGAACATGCAAGAACATCGTCTAATTACCAGTCAATGATGAAAACTGTTAATAGATGCGAGAGGTATGACCAATAATGACAATGGTACTCAAGGTACTATACGTACAATCTACGGTGTGCGAATCAGTGAGCCGGCATCAAACACCCGTAGAATCATTTGATCGGAGGCCAATGATGAAAAACTCGCATTGAACATGAAGAACCTGCCATTGAGGCATGCAGGCTCCAAGGTACCTGAAGGGAGTCTCTGGGTCAACTTCCTGGATAATGAGCTGAAGTCGACAGGAAGTGACTTAATCGAAGGTGCGCCATAATGTTTCCCACATCATCGACACAAGACAGAGAAGGATAAGATGTTTGTGAATCAGGATTATGTGAGGTATCAGAGGGAGGTTGAGTATTCTACAGAGGTCAATTTATCTTGAACATATTGGTGGCACGACAGTGGACTTGGAAATTTTTGACATCAAATGATCGGGGGTCATGGTGACAAGGCAATGAGCAGATGAGAGGTCAAACAGGATAACCCAAACCCACGGAGGAAAGTGTAAAAACAAGATGAGATGTCCCCACCCAGACACGAATGCAGACAAGTGCCATGTTCAAGAGAGACATACTACCGACACGACAATAATTGTGGTTCCATTTTCCCCACCATTGCTGGCGAGTACCACGGTTATTTTTTGATGACAAGCTTGACAGGGATAGCATATGCTTGAAAGACATCATTTCGACGGAATCCGATGTCATTAAGTTTTAACAAGTCTGACAAGGGATAAATCAGCGTCTTTTCATGTTTAGAGAGTTTTAAAAGACAGTATAAAAGGAAACTCTAGGGGTGTCCTTTTTCATAAAGTTGTGTCTCTCGAGCTTTAAAAAGTATAAAACAATGCTCGAAAGAACTGCCCAACCGTTACAATCGAGGAGTACTTTTCATGAGTAGTGATTTCGACCTGAAAAATTAAAAAAGCGATCGAAACCACGTCGCTTCGTAACCGTTAACGAACCTAAAACGACAAGGGTCTGACGATCTTTTCGTCTTTACACAGTCAGAAAAGAGCTTAAAGGCGACCACCTCTTATTTACGGTTAACGAGTCAAGAGGAATAACTCAGAAATATTTTCATCTTTAAAGAGTCAAAAAAGAGTTGAAAGCAAACCTCCATTTTTATTCTCTTTAATGAGTCAAAAAGGAAAAAAATACTCGGCAATATTTTCATATTTATGATTCAGAAAAGAGCTTAAAGGTGACTCGTCCTAGAGGAACGAGTGGTATAAAGGGTAGCAACTGGTTCTAACAATGGTGGAACTGCTCAAAACATGTAATGGTCAAGAAGCTGGCTAACAAAACCACTCTTAACTGCGATCCCTCAGGAAAGGAAAAAAAGCAAGTGAAAGCATATGATCGGCCAAAGAGATGGTGGCGATGGGATGAAAACAACCAAGGTTAATCTAACAGGATTGAGCGGATAGACAGCAATCACAAGATGTAAAATGGGTATGGGTGCATTTTTACACAAGCTTGAACCATGGAGAACTCTGCTTGGATTCGGTTTCATGTTTACAAAAGCTTGAAACGAAAAACTATGCTTGTTATAAGTTTGCATGCCCCCAGCATAATGACACAAAACGAGGTACATGCCCCCCAAGCTTCATTGCATTCAACAAAGCGAGTGGAATGAAGGTTCACTTTCGAGATCTTGGAAAGACTCGACTTGTATTTTACGAGATCTTAATCAAAAGACTCAATTTGGAAAGGGAGTTGTTTCATTTTTTCATGAGGTTGACACAGTAAAAGAACTATCCTCATAACCCTTGTTTCATTTTTAAACAAGCTTGACACAAGATCAGGAACTATGCTCGACCAGACCTAGTTTCATTTTTTAAGGAGCTTGACATAGGAAAGTGAACTATGCTCCGAATGAACTTCATCATAATGAACAGGAAGTCATTGCTTCCAAGAGTGCCACTCTCAGTGGAAGGATAACATCTTGGAAGTTAGGGCCCAATGCCCCCAAGAAACTATGCACGATGGCATCATCACTGGATACAGGCACGCGATAAGTAGCCACGTAGTTGACCTACGGCGGGACAGATACAACCAGTGGATAAAAACCAGGAGGGGATGAGAACTGCGTAGGAGGCATCGAGGGACTAAAGAACAATAATTGATCTATAGTCATGATTCTTTCGTCGTGTGGAAAGAAAACCACACGGAAAAGTGAAGAGACAAGGGCCCCCATGGTATAAACATAGTCACGGCCAAGGAGAAGATTGAAATCTAAAGCGCCTTGGGTAACCAGTACATCAATACAGACGGTTTTGCCTCCCAAAGTAATAGAAAACTTTGGAAGGATCCCTAATGGTTGACTGGTTCCTCCGTCAAATGCCATCAGATTCTGTGTGACTGGCACAAGCTGTGGGGAGCCCAAAGCTTGCCAAGTAGTAGAAAGCATAAGACTGACAGATGCACCCTCATCCAAGGCAGTGCCAGGTATTTCCTTATCATAGGCATGTACTATAATCTGAAAAGGCACATGGGATGGAAGGCAGAAGGCGGTCAAATGATTCCAGTCAAATGAAACGATTGAACTACTTGGTGGGAGAATCGTATGATTGCCCCCCTGCTCTAAAGGAACCAAAGAAGGACTCTCGGGATTAGCTAGGATAGGAGAGTCTTTTTTGAAATCAGGAGAATCTGACGAGACAAGACGAACATGAGCATGACGCTCTTCTGAAATAGAGTGATTGATGGGTGGTGAACCCGAGTTGACACTCTTTCCGACCAATGGTTGGTTTGGAACAAGCTTATCACAGCCAGGTTCAGAAAGAGGAGGATGGACAAGAGAAGGATCTAAATCAATATCTTTGTCGATATGGAGAGGATCTGAAGAGAGCCTCTGATAACCAACAAGGAGTTGGGGTGAAGAAGCTGTAAGACTTTCCAAAATAATAGAAGCTTTATCCATGAGCGAACAAAGGTGAAGGATATGGTTGCCTTTACATAGCCTACAGGGAAATCGAATCTTCCCATTCTTCTTACCATTGCCAATTGATAGGGTAGCATCGCCATGAGCTTCAGAGGATGATGAGGGACGAGCCAAATTTCGAGACCATACTTCTAAGATCCTAGGAAGGCTAGGACAATCATGAAGAAGATGGTCTCCCTTGCACAATTTACAAGGAAACTTAACCTTCTGCAGAGGAGCATAAGGAGTTCTAACCTGACCTGTACTTGGGGTAGTAGTTGCACTTTTAGCCTCTCGGTTATGAGACTTCTCCTTCTTCGTCTTCTTCTTCTTCTTCTTAGCCACCTCGTTACTTGAATCCAGACTTTCACCAGGCGAAGTAGAAGATGAGGACGTAGAAACAAGCGAAGAAATGGAGAGGTCCACCTTGGAATCGACATGATGTTGTTCGGGTGGAGGAACTGATTGACCAGTAGTTGAGACATTAGAGACCATAGAGGTTGAGAACAACCAAACAGGCAACCCAACAGTTAACCCAGGAAGGGACAACATTGCCATGTAAGGAGCACCAACATTCCCAAAAGGAGGAAAATGACCAGGCTTCCCTTAAGAGGGGATTCCTGGGTTGGTGAACTTTGGAAAAGTTGCCATCAAAACTGAAAATCACACACGGGGCTTGAAAAAGATTCAAGACACACAATAAAATGGCCAACAAACAAAATCTAACAGGGCATGTGATCATGGGCGCATAAATTTTAAAACACAAGGACATAACTTGACCTTTTCATCTTTAAAGAGTCGAGAAAAGGACAAAAATATGACTCTAGTCGCCTTCAAATGTTTAATGAGCCTAAAGTGACAAGTGCTCAGATGAGCCTTTTCTTTTAGGGAGTCTGAAAAGGATCAAAAGTGACTACTCTGGAGAACTAGGCAAAAGGTTTACCAGACAATCCGTAAAACTGCATATACACCTTGGAAATTGTATGAAAACCAAGGACTTTCGTACGGCAGTCAATCTTCCCGAATGTTGTGTTTGGTGTGTTATGGGTCATAAGGTGGCAAAAATGGCTTCTTGTGGATAAAGGATGATAACCTAGTGGGGTCTCCCCATATACTCGACGGTACGTGGGAGCACAAGTCCGTACTAGACCACTATTGAGTCACAAAAAGAGTAATCACCCAACCTTGAGTGGAAACAAAAGTGACTAGGTTTAACGACGCCAGAGCACGTCTCTAGCCTAGACCTCTAAAAAGTGAGCGTTATGTTCCAATGCGTTGTTAGATTCATTCGGTTTATTTTAAAGTTGATCTTGTATTAGGTTTCAGTTTTCAGGCCTTACCATATGTAATCTCTCAAAATTCCCTAAATGCAAACTATATGCCAAAATATGTCATTTCATTCGATGAATGCTAGTTATGAGAGGGTTTGAGAGCTTTCACGCAAATGAAATGATCACAAAGCAACAAAGAACTTCCCTAATGCAGCTAATGGAAATTAACAAACTTTTCTTTAAGATCGCTAATCACTAATCAAAATGAAAAGTTCCAATTCTAATTAACTAATACAAAGAAAAAGAGATTTTTTCTTTTTGTTGATGGAAAAAATGCACTAAACAACTTTGAGAAATGATAACAACCAATTCTATTCAATACAAGCACATTCAGTTCCCTAAATCACAAATCAAACCTCCAAATAACGAGAAAGATCCCAAAGACACAAATGAACCGTGTAATCTAGGCTCAAAGTGAGACGAAGTGGAATTCAAGTGAAGACAAAGCAAGTCACCCAAATAACGCAATAAAATGATTTACAACCACCAAACAAGTGCAAGGGATTAATCAAAGAGTCGATTGGACCACTAGAAGATCAAAACACCTAAGGAAGGCTCGACACACAAGGCCACTAGATGCCCTAGGGCTACAAATGTGAAATCAATGGAAAAAAGAAAACAACCAAAGGGTAACAATCCAAGCCAGTAAAATCACACTCCAACACACTCAAGTAGTCTAAAAAAGGTACCCAGAACAAAAACCAAGCTCAGAGGGCTCATAGAAAGGCAAACTTCAAAAGTTCTCAGGCCTGGCGCG
The DNA here is from genome assembly GCA_000404065.3 of Pinus taeda. Lineage (NCBI taxonomy): Eukaryota > Viridiplantae > Streptophyta > Pinopsida > Pinales > Pinaceae > Pinus > Pinus taeda. Next base: position 201,219 of record APFE031702706.1, read on the forward strand.
ACTGTCAGGCTGAAACTAGCACCAATTGGTGCGACTGTAATGCTATAAAAGAGTGCTAGCCGAGTTTGCTATGGAAAAATAAAAAACAAACGAGCCAAAGCTAAGTCAACAGTACCCAGGTACACCAAAGGGCAAGAAGCAACACAGGGACTCAACCCAAAAAGCTAATCAAGCAGGAGAAACCAAGAAACAACCAAGAAACATGGCAAGTTCCAAGCTGTTCAGTTCATAAACCAAACCAGAGATAGATTGAAGTGGCGTTGATCTACTTTGCTAATGCAGCGCAATAGCGTTTTGAAGGCTATCTGGCTGTACTTTAGGCCCCGTCCAAAGTTTACAAATCAAACAACAAGACAAAAAGCTTGGTCCCCAGCGGAGTCGCCAAATTCTTGTGGAGGTAAATCCCCTCTATGGACAGAGGCAATCCCTACTAGCACAAATGGGGTCTAGCAACAATCAAACAACACTAACACGCAGGTTCCTAATTGCAAATCAAAGACCAATGATGAGGGCCTACCGAGATTCCAATGCTAGTACTTGTTGAAGAGCTAACGCTCCCGTTCCTTTGCTCCGGCCGGTCACAATCCCCACAATCTTCGTGAACGGACACCTGCACATGCAAAGAACGACACAAATACAAGCATAAAATCCAATAGATGCAACTATATATCAGTCAGAAAGGATATAACTCAATCATCATTACATAAGACAATAAGAGTGGAACCATAATGATAGTCGTCTATTATTGATAAACAAAGAAGAATACAACCATAGTTCTGACGTCAAATCCTCCTTTGGTTGGGTGATCAGCAACACATGCCTTGCAAAGCTTGTTGGGAATGGGGAACAAGCCTCTCTCTCCTTGGTTACTTGGACAAGAATCTCCTCACTTAAGATTTAGCCTTATGGGAATGAAGAAGGCTTCTTGTAGCATGAGCTTAGTAATTCTCAGACTTTGGGACTTAGAATTTGGAACTAGCTTGTCAAAGGAAAAAGGACAAGCTTTTATAGATAAAGGGGAAGGAGTTAGGATTTTACACAATATTCATGGGGTTGGCTTTATTGTATAAATTTTGAATAATCTAACACATATTCAATGGAGATTATCCTGATCATGTACTATTGCGGAAAACATACACAATACATAAGATCCTCTACGTTGATCATCAATATAGTAGCATCAATAACAATAAAACAACAAGAGCATTCACACATTAACACAGTATGTATCCCGGGGAAAGCATCTCGCTAAAAACCCCAACTATCTGTATATTAATGATTGAGTCATGTAACATTACACAGCATAATACTTCTCACAAGTATCTCCCGCTCTGTTACACACAATACAGCTTGATCTCCAAATCTCTTCCGCTGCTTGCCTGCCTCCACTACGCAATCGTGCAAGAGAATACTGATGAATGAATTGATCCAAATTCTTATTTCCCTTGGATATACCACGCAATCCTCATTGGAAATACTCAATCCCTCTGATAGTGCAAATCATCATGCACAGCTATAGTCACAACTGATAGCAATCTGATCCTCTACCACCTGTCCCTGTTGAACTGAACATGCACTGACATGCAACTGAGTTAACTGATGTATTCATTAGTTGTATTATGAGTTAATAACTTGTGAATTAATTAATAACTAATTCACCCAACTCATCTCTAGTCTATTCGCCAGTTAAACTAAATACAACCAGTTTAACAAAGCTAAACTGAACACAACTCCATCAACTGCACCTCCAGTCCACTAAACTCAACTCACTTGAGTTCTAACTGAAGTCCTGCATGCAAATATTAGTCATCCCATAGGTAACCACGTATTTCCTTCTGGGATCTGCATGTACCACATCCGTAGCTTATCCTGAAGTGCTCCAAGAGAATAAGACAAAGTTTATAGTCTAAATATTATTATGAGCTAATAATATTTGACTGTTCTATATTTAGACTGAGCAGTCACTCCGCTGTGATCTAAAATAGAAGTCCATCTATTTTTCCCAATTTGACCAATCATCCATAAACAACAACCTGCAATCCATATACATGATCCATATGTCTAAAAATAGACATAGTCTAAAAATAGACTTGCGCCAAAAATAGCCTGCGGGCCCACTTAGTGAAGGCGACTCTTTTCACTAAGCTCCATCATCTTGTTGCAATCTCAACATGTTCCTCCATGGAAGTGTAAAGAAAAGGTGCCCAAATATATAGATGAGAGAAAGAGCTCTCTGTAGACTCCACTACTCCCTGATGACATTGTTTTTGAAGGAGCGCACTTGGGACAAGTGCCCTTGCTGAAGTTTGAGGATTGGGATCTCGGAGACCATGAGAAGTTCCTGCATCTCGCGATCGCGTAGCTCATGCATCAGAAGAAAGATGCACCAGCCAGAATCATAGAATTGGAGCCACGTAAATGGCTAAGAGGAGTTGAGAAAGTAGGGTTGTTAAACCTGCTCTGGGTGTTGCATTACCATTGCGCCCTAGTGACCATTTCTGTCATCAGGAAACTACTCTGCCTGATACATGATGGGTGCTTGTGGCTAGAGGAGCCCATCCCCATCACAGACCATTTGATTCACAGAATTACCCAGCTCCCTTGCAAAGGGGAGGACCCAACAAACATCTCTGAGGGAAAGAGCGATAATTTGGCCATTGCGGAGTGTTACCGGGAATAATGTCCACTCGAATGCTACTATTCCCACTAAGACTGGTAGCTATCTTAGAAACAAATAAGTAAAGTCTACTTTCATTTTCCTTTATGAAAATAGACAAGAGGGGAACCAAGGAGACCAACCTTAGTCTTGCGCTTGATTTCCTCTCCTTCCTAATAGAGCTTTACCACTTCTGCTTCATCTACCAAGCTTCAAAGAGAACCTGTGGAATCACA
>APFE031702720.1:0-24163 GCA_000404065.3 Pinus taeda
TAATGTGCCTTTATACCAATGAACACCCATACACATTCATTATCAACAACATTATACAAGAGAAATGCACAACAATATAAAGGGAGGGGCAACTCCCTGCAATATGAGTCTGCCCGATATCAATATTATACAATCTTCACTTTTACAATGCACAAGTTAAATCTTGGGAAACCCCAAATTTACACAGCCAATTTTTCACAACTTCGGCAAACTCGGTTGCCCAGCTCGTCGGCACCTCCGCACAGTCGTTGCACGACTCACCAACCCTTCGTTCACCTCGTCGCACGATCGTGCTGTTTGCCCAACTCGGGCGTGCCTCCAAGTCGCCACACACGGGCGCCTCTGCCCGAGACACACCTCTGTTCACAATCTCAACACTTCACCAAGTCACCGTGCACACTTGCACGACGGGCGGGCGCTCACCTGAGTCACCAAGATACCCGTGCCAAGTCGTTGCACAATGCGAGCACTCCTCTGTTTCACCGTTGGGCACCTTCGTACAAAGCGGGCGCTCCTCCGTTCCCACCGTTGGGCGCACCTTCGCACAAACCAGGCGGCACACATACATTGTGCACGCCTCACCCAACCACTAGGCACTCCTACCTGCGCCTTCACCCAAGACCAAGATGTGCGTTCCTCCGTGCGGCTTCGCCCAAGAACAGGCGCATCACCAATCTGTGCCCTCCTTCCTTGCTGCGTTACCTTCACCTTTTCTGCGCACTTCCTCTTGAGCGATGAGCGATTGTGTGATGATAGAATGAAGTCCAACGCACTCCAATATATATGCATTGGAGGGGAGGTCATGGCTTGCCCAGCTGATCTCACCCACGCCCTTGCTTCATCGCAAAAGCCCCTAAGTTCACCAAGTCGGCCTCCATACACCTCCACGCCATATAAACAAGTGCTCTCCTCACAAATGCGCATAAGTGTCATCGCACACTTGGAAGAGCTCGCACTTTCACCAAACTGCAGGTCGCACTTCATGCCGGAGCATGTGGTAAGAACCATAGGTCCTTAGAGGATGGATGTTGTCCTCATGTTTTCCTCTTGAATTAACACCCCATTTATGGAAATTCCAGTCATATTTAGAGAAAACCGTCAATGATTTTTGTAAATCCAAGTTATAGTTGTTAAACTTCAAAATTATAGCTGTCCTAGACATTTTTGATGGTGTTGAATCCATTTCCACCATCAAAAACACAACTCAAACACTGTCTTTACAAGATTTTTTGAATTTTTTTACCCATATTCCAGCCACTTTTGACAGTCCGGGCAATTCCTCCGCCTCCAACTCCCTTGTTGGAGCCCTGTTAGATTTGTATATATCCGAAAACCCTAGATATATATTTACTAATATTGTTCCATTATTCCTCGTACTCGTAAAGAATCCCCTTCTCCTGCCACCCCTGACAGCTCTAGTGGGTTTCTAAACAAACAAATTAAGTGACCCGATGTAGTGTTCAGTACATCAAGATTGATATACAGTGTATATCTTCGATGATTATGGCGTTTAAACCGATTCGTTCGGCACCTAAGGAGGATTCAGAACCCCTACAGAGCGATCCGTAGACTTTTTGTCTTGGGAAACCACCCATTTGGAAGGAAACTTTTTGCAAGTCAAAAAAAGCAGTTGTGTTTAAAGAGATTTTTTGGAAGTTTTTCTGGTGGGTTTTTCCGGTCAAAATCCCACAGCAATTTATTGAAATCCCAAGTTTGATAACTAATTTCTACACAATCAAAGTGTCCCAAGGTTTTTCAAGGTGTTGAATCCAAATATGCAATTAAAAAACCATTTTAAATAATACAAATCAAGATTTAACCTCAATTTTTTCCGCCGGATTCCATCACCCGAATTTCCAAAAAATCACACTAAAGACAACTCCTCAAAAAAATACCTCTAGCTGTGATCCAGATGACCGCTTTTTTTCTATTTTGTTTTGATTAAGTTGAGATACCCTCACAATGAGATGATGTTTATCATTACGATTGTGTTTTTTAAATGAGTGAGATGAGCCTAAGCCAAGCCTGTGCTTTTTATTGGATAAAAGAAATTTATTAATTAGCAATGACGTATTTATCATTATCATTAAAATAATGTTTTTCTTTTTATTGCGACCAAACTGAATTTAGATTGAAATTAACATACTCTATACAAATTTTAGAAATAAATTTTATTTTGTAAAATGATTTCCATCCTTAACCTCTCTTACGAAATTTAAACTTACCCATAAAATATAAACTTGTGACGTCATAAAAACTAAACCTGAACTTTAAATATAATTCCTCTGGAATTTACAAAATCAGAAGCAGAATTGAATTTCGTGTCTGTTCCATACTGAGCTACAGTTTGTTTCCATAAGTAGTGTTTTGGCGAAAATTGTGAATAATTCATATTATTGTTTGTGTAAATTATCCTCTAAGAATTCGGATTTCGACCAACGACGTGTAAAAAGAAATATCACTAAATTTGAATAAAGGGTGGACGAATTAAAAAAAGTTCAATAACAAAAGAAATGTCACTGATTTTGAATAAATTGAGTACAGGAAGGATGAATTAATATATGATTTTGAATTAATTGAGTTCAGGAAGGATGAATTAATAAATTTAGACAATATGGATATAATTCGTAAATGGAATGACAGTGATAGGTGCATTTAATAGACACTTTTTTAAACGGCATTGAAGAAAGCTGTTACTTAACTGATAATGTCGGGAGGATAACGTTGACAAAACTTTGTTTAATGGTATTCGGTGAAGGTGGCGTTGATATTTTTTTATTAAAAAATGATAATGATGAGTTTGTGTTAGTGACGATGGTTTTTTTCCTTCGGACATACTTTTGTATGAATCCTATTAAAAATATGTTTTTAGATGATAAGATTGGTTTAAATGAAATGTTATGAATTTTTTTTAATAAAAGTTGTTGAGGCTGTTCAATTTGGTTATTGAAAGGGAAGGAGATATTTTAATAAAGTTAAAAGTGTGTTTTCAGTTTGGTTATTGAAAGGGAAGTCGATATTTTAATAAAGTTAAAAGTTTGTTTATAATATATTTTGTGTTTGGGTTTATGTTAATAAAAGTGATAGGTGTTTGTTTATAGAAATTTTGATTTTAATGGTAAAAGATAAGATAGGATAGGTTAAATAATAATATTGGGAGGATAGTGTTAAAAAAATTGGTGTGGGTTGTTGAAGCAAAGAATGATGATAATGTTTGGAGGATAATGTCGATAAAAAAAATTATGTGGGTTGTTGAAGCAAAGAATGATGATAATGTTTGGAGGATAATGTCGATAAAAAAGTTTATGTGGGTTGTTGAATAGGTGGAGTAGATATTTCTTTATTAAAGTTTAAGTTTTTTTAATCATATATTTGTATTTGGAGGTACTACAATTATACTTAGTGAGAAATAACATGTGTTAATGTCGGTGATCTCTAGTTCGCACTGGTTACAACAAGTGTTGATAGCAGGACTTGGGGTTTAATTCTAGCACATCTTGTACCAAATCCACATGCGACAGAAATTACCAATAGGCAAAAGATGAACATGAGGGCACGAGGGGGTTGTCCTCCTTCTGAAATGTTTAGAATGGTAGAAATATTCATATGGAAGAAATGAGGGTTTCATCTAGTGTGCCATCGAGGGCTATACCAGTACCCATTTTAGGTGATAAATGTCAAGCATACTTAAAGGGTTAATGCATCCTAAAAGCTTCCAAAAATACACGATTTGTAATACCAACAAATTGTTTGGACAATCACAGAAAACGCATACGAGATCATGCTTTCATATGTAAAGTTATTAGAGGTTAGCCTATAGAGAGAGAGTTGGAAATATGGATTCAACATACATGGAAACCAAAAGGGGAAGTAGATTTGAGATTGGGACCAATAGGCTTTTTACAATTATTTTTTCAAATTTGGAGGACAAAGCTAGAATTTTTGAGGGGGGGAGCTTACTTCTACAATAATGCATGCCTCTACATCAGACATTGGGAAGCATGTTTTAATCCAGATAAAGAGGAGTTTTTAGCGGCACTGGTGTGGGTAAAATTGTATTCTCTCCCTATGGATTTCTGGATACCTGAAATACTGAGGGCATTGGACACACTTTAAGGTGTTTTGTAAAGAATTTTGAAGTCAATAGAAGAGGGAAAAACATGTCTTACGCCCGCATGTGTGTCTATATGAATAGTTCTCAACCCCAGCCATAATCTATAGAGTTAGACTACCAAGGGGAGATTTGGAATCATTCAATTGACTATAAGAACATACCCTTTCGGTGTTGTTATTGTCATGAGCATGGTAACTTTTTAAGGGATTGTCCACAGAGAAGGAAGGAGCAAATAACAAGAGATGTCTCGAGGGCTAAGGGTTTCACCAAGGTCACAACTAAAAGAAGGTCGCAGAAGATTCCTAATGCCCAAACCTCATAGCCAATAGAGAATAAGAACTGCTTCTCAGTCTTGGAGGCTATGGAAGAGGATCCTAACAACATCGAAGATGTTCAAATGCTAGACAAAAGCTCAACCATAGACCAAGATAAATTGACCCAGAAAAGAAAGTTGGAGGATGAAGCAATTTAAGCAGGTGAGTACAATTACTTTGGATTACCAAGAATTTAGTAAGTTGTTGTATTAATGCAGCCAAACCCTTATGAAATTATAGGCCCAAGAGCAACATTTGGTCAATATGGTCAACAAGTGGGTTCAACAAGTGTTGAAAATAGCAATAAGAAATGATAAAAATAGAATCCAAACTATTCCAATTTTAATTTGCCCTTGATTTAAAATTGTGAATTAAATTCGAATTTAGTCTCACCAGCTGCTTGGAAATAATTAATTAATTCATTATGGATCAATTAGTTGGAGAAATTCAAGTTAGAAGTCTTTCTGAAGTCATGCAACAGTGATCCCTTAAATTAAGAAGATTATCCCTTAATTAAGGGGATAAGGTTGAGTTATATTTGAGTTGTAATTAGTTACCTCAGTTTACTGAGTTAAGTCTAGTTAAACTAGTTCCAAATTGTTTGAGGAACTAATTGTGAGTTATCAATCAGTTGATGAATGCATGCACTCAACAAGTGTACTCCAGATAACTGAAGATTCCCTCGTTAAAAACTCATGCATGTCTATTCTGAGAAAGGCTCAGTTGAGCTAAATGTCAAGGGCAGTGTACTATCAGTTGCATGTTTTCTCCTATAAAGGAAACTCATGCATGAAGTCAAGGAAAGGTTCCTTGAGGATTGCACAGTTCTGATAGTGTGTTAGAGTAGTGTGTGAGAGAAGTGCTACACTGGGTGAAGGAGATCATCCCAGAGGTAACTGCGCAAGGAAATAGGAGCTTGGAGGGTAGAGGAGAAGGCTTGTGAGAAGCCAAGTTTTCCTGTGAGCATCCAGGAGGATTGTACTGAGAGCTGGCTAGCTATGAGAGCTAAGGCTTTGTATAATTCTGATGTATTTCCACCTTGTATGATAATACTTTTTTAGCCAAGGCTTTCCCCTGGGTATTTTCTGTGTTTCATGTGCATTGATTCTTCTTCTTCTAGTTATATGTGTTCATCTCAATCTTGCTCAATATTTAAGCTTCCGCAAAGCAAATTGATAGTAGAAGTAGATTATAGTATTTTTCTTTGGTATATTGCATTATCGGGTTAATATAAAGTCAGATTTTCTACATAGGTCTAAGAGCGAGATTTGTAGAGAATTTGCAGAATTTCTACATGGTATCAAAGCTAGCTGATCTTTAGAGAAATTTCTACATGGTATCAAAGCCTAGTTTATCAGAGAAAAGTTTATCGAAGCTATGAACAGTGTACGAAGAAGAGAATTCGAAGTTTGAAGTTCGGGGTTGCAGGTGCAAATCGAATTCATATCATACTTCAAGTTTGGCCAATGGCATTCAATGCTTTGAGACTCGAGTATGCCTTGGAAGGTAGCAGGAATTACATAGCATGGAAAGATCGCATGGAGGCTGTATTAGAAGACAATGGCTTGAAGCATTTCATTGATAAAGAAATCCCAAAGCTAAGTTCAATTACTGCACAAAGTTGGCTGAGTGGAAGAAGTGTGTGGCAAGGGCGAGACGGATCATCCTTGAGGGAGTTCGAGACCATATTGTCTTGAGTCTCCATGGGAAGGATACTCCATATTCAACGTGGAAGACATTGAGTGACCTCTGCCAGAACAGTAGTGACCAGAGGAAATTGGCCCTCAAGGATAAGCTTCGAATAATCAAGATGGAGAATGACAATAGTATTTCCACATATCTGAACAAGCTCACCACTTGTAGAGATGAGCTTGGAAGTGTGGGAATAACTACCGTCGATGATGATATGGTGAGCCTCACTCTCCTTGGCATTCCAAAGAGATGGAATAGCTACCAGGAATCTGTGAATGGAAGGGAGAAACTACCGGATTGGGAACGACTGTGGTTGGATCTCATGCAGGAAGAGCACTCGAGATGGTTCTTCATCCAAGGATGATGATGAAGAAAATATGGCCTTAGCAAGTAAGGCAAGGAAAGGGAAGGGGAAGGCGTCCCATTCTGAATAGAATTCTTCTCATGGAGGGAAGAAGGGTGACAAGTTTAAAGTGAGATGCTTTAATTGTCATGAGATGGGTCATTATGCGACTAATTTCCCATTGAAGAAGTCCAAGAAGGGATCCTCGAAAGGATCGGAAGGTGAGGCATTAGCCTCTTAGTTCGAAATGGACTTTACCCTTATTGCATGCATGGTGTCATCGGTGATGGGTTGTGTCTGGTATCTTGACAGTGGAGCCTCATTCCACATGACCGGCGATAAAAGTTTATTCAGTGCCTTGGAGGAGAAAGACCTCAAGATGCACATAGAGATGGGTGACGACGAAAGTTTAGTGTTTTAGGAGTGGGCACGGTTGCTTTTCAGAGAGAGCATGGAGCTCCTATCACCTTGACAGATGTGAAGTATGTGCCTAGACTGAAGAAGAACTTGGTATCAGTCGCGATGTTGGAGGACAAAGGCTACGATGTTGTCTTCAGTAAGGGAAATGTTTTCCTTAGACACATCTCCAAGATACAGGTGAAACAGATTGGTTGACGAATCAAGAAATTGTATGCTCTTAAGGTTCAAGATGCATGCAAAGCCTTGAGGAGCAAGTAAAATGTTAGAGACTTGGTGGTTAAGAGGTAGAGTAAATTACCTCTCAACATGCAATGTCGGAAGAAGTCTCAAACAATTGTGGAGGAACCACAATTGGAGAAGTGGGCAGAGGGATCACATGCAGCCATACCTCCAGGTGTGAGGTGGGGCAATGTAAAGTGATAGTCCCAAGAAGGCTGAAATTGGGCAGGGTCCATTGAGAGGTTTTATCTCATGGATCGTACCTTTCTACGGGAGACCAAAGTACATAGTAGCGGGAGGAATCAGTGGGATTGATGCAGTTAGAGATAAAAGTGACAGAGTCTATAGCAGTCACATACTGAAGAGTGCAGAGAAGGATTGACAACTGTGCAGAAAGGCAGAGTCAGCAGAAATGCAAAGTTTTCAGTTGACAAGAGGCAATAGCAGTCAGAGACTTTGATGACAGATGCATCATATTGATTCAGTTTGGATGTTTTTTTTTTGTTTCTGAAGTTGTTGGAGCAACAACACTTGAGAGAAGTGTTGCATGAAGAACATTCCAAAGGTTCGGGATCGGGATCGAGTTGAGTTCCTTTCTTGTTGAGAGAGAGTGTTGAAAATAGTAACAAGAAATGATAAAAATAGAATCCAAAATATTCCAATTTTAATTTGTCCTTGAATTAAAATTGTGAATTAAATTCGAATTTAGTCTCACGAGCTGCTTTGGAATAATTAATTAATTCATTATGGATTAATTAGTTGAAGAAATTCAATTTAGAAGTCTTTCTGAAGTCATGTAACAGTTATCCCTTAAATTAAGAAGATTATCCCTTAATTAAGGAGATAAGGTTGAGTTATATTTGAGTTGTAATTAGTTAACTCAGTTTACTGAGTTAAGTCCAGTTAAATTAGTTCCAAACTATTTGAGAAACTAACTGTGAGTTATCAGTCAGTTGAGGAATGCATGCACTCAACAAGTGTACTCTAGATAACTAAAGATTCCCTCATCAGAAACTCATGCATGTCTATTCTGAGAAAGACCCGGTTGAGCTAAATGTCAAGGATAGTGTACTATCAATTGCATGTTTTCTCCTATAAAGGAAACTCATGCATGAAGTCAAGGAAAGGTTCCTTGAGGATTGCGCAGTTCTGACAGTGTGTTAGAGTAGTGTGTGAGAGCAGTGTTACACTGGGTGAAGGAGATCATCCCAGAGGTAACTGCACAAGGAAATAGGAGCTTGGAGGGCAGAGGAGAAGGCTTGTGATAAGCCAAGTTTGCTTTTGAGCATCCAAGAGGATTGCACTGAGAGCTGGCTAGCTGTGAGAGCTAAGGCTTTGTATAATTTTGATGTATTTCCACCTTGTATGATAATACATATAGTGGGGTTTTTTAGCTGAGGCTTTTCCCTGAATATTTTCCTGTGTTTCATGTGCATTGATTCTTCTTCTTTTGGTTATATGTGTTCAGCTTGATCTTGCTCAATCTTTAAGCTTCTGCAAAGCAAATTGATAGTAGAAGTATATTATAGTTTTTTGCTTTGGTATATTGCATTATCGGGTTAATCTATAGTCAGATTTTCTACATAGGTCTCAGAGCGAGATTTGTAGAGAATTTGTAGAATTTCTACATGGTATCAGAGCTAGCTGATATTTAGAGAAATTTCTACAACAAGATCTCGAGGAATTAACAAAGGAAAATCGAGAGCAATACATCGTAGCTTATATCAATTGGAAGATGAAACGACGTCGGGCCTTGGGTGAAAGAGAAGAGCCATGCTCCATTCAAGCTCTTAAAGAGAAAGGGAAAGAAATACTTATCAAATACTTAACAAAAGACCTCAAAAAGAAGGGAAGGAAACCTAAGAAAGAAGTACCGCAAAGTGCAGGAGAAACCCTTGTCAACTTTGGTCAAGTAACTGCTTTATCGGAGGTATTTCTGCCCTTATCAATCCCTTCATTGTGAAGATATTATCCTAGAATATTAGGGAATTAAACTGCAAAGGCAAGAAACAATATCTTAAAGAGAATATCAAGGTGGAGAAACTGGCGATAGTTATGTTGCAGGAAACAAAAATCATGGAGGAAAAATTGTATCAAATTGTAGATAAATGTTGGAAAGGTTGTCAAATAATAGCCCTTGATGCAGATGGTAGTGCAAGGGGCATGGCGAACCTATGGAATCCTTTAGAGGTCGTCTTTCAAGATTGGATGGCCAGTCCAAGAATTTTGACTGGGAGATTTCATTATGTTGGGATGAACGAGTTAGTCTTTCTTACAACATTATATGGACTATCTACAACAGGAGACAACAGTTTATTCCTATATCAACTAATGGCCACAAAACAACTAATTGGAGACTCTCTATGGGTGGTTGGCAATGATTTCAACCTTATTAGATCACTCAACGATAAGAGAGGAGGTGTGCGTAGATTGGATCCAACACAAGCCTCCTTTGATAGATATATAAGGCTACTCCATTTGGTGGATATTCCGATCATCAATGGTATCCATACATGGAACAATAGCCATGGTGGAAAACATCAAATTGCAAGTCGGTTGGATCGCTTTCTTCTCTCTGAGGGAATCCTGCACAGAGACGTTTTTGTTGTGGTCGCGATTTTGCCTTGTATTGGGTCGGATCATTGGCAGCTAAGGCTCGAGTTAGATTTGAAGGAGGATCCCCAAATTTCCCCCTCAGTTTTGAAAGATTTTGGTTAAACGGCTTGGTTTTGTTGATCGTTTAAAGGATTGGTGGAAAGAGACTAAGGTTGGGGGCAAGTCCAAAATGCTTACCTTTCAACTAAAGCCAAAGAGTTAAAGAGAAAGATAAAATTTTGGAATAATAAATATTTTGGTAATATCTTTGAAGCAAAACTTATGCTAGAAGGGTAGGTGCAATATATACAACAAAGTATGATTTTGGAGGCCAGATCACCTAAGCTTCTTACGAAGGAGGGAATCAATCCCAGCGAATTGGAGCAACGGTGACAATAGGAAGAAATCTTGTGGAAACAAAAATCTTGGATCCAATGGCTTAAGGAGGGGGAGAGGAATTCCAAATTCTTTCATAACTCCATGTTGCAGATGTGTCATAATAATTGGACCTATATTCTGGGAGAAGATGGAGATAGGAAAATCCTACACCGCGACATAGAGGAAGAATTGATAGGTTATTATCAAGGTCTTCTGACTGAGCATGATGCTTGGAGACATTCAACTATCAATTTAGTTCTTCAATACATTCATAGGCTTGTTAGCACAGAGTAGAATGTGGACCTAATGAGAACTACAACATTCTAGGAAGTGAAAAAGGTTGTTTCAAACTTGCCTAAGAACAAGGTCCCAGGGCTTGACGGTTTCACCTCTGATTTTTTAAGGCAGGTTGTGAATTCCTTGGGGCAGAGATTCATGAAGTGGTGGAGGAATCTCAACATACTATGCCAATTCTAGCCATGCTTAATGCAAATTTTCTCACCCTCATTCTGAAAGGAGGATATTCAGAGGATCCTAGTGGTTTTCATCCTATAACACTTTGTATTGTTATTTATAAAATAATTTCAACAATAATTGCAAACTGATTGAAATGATTACTTCGAGCTATAATATCGTTGGCTCATACTAACTTTGTTGAGGGAAAGCACATTTTGGATGGCATCGTAGTGGCACAGGAAATAATTCATTCCTTAAGGGTCATAAGATGCTCAGGTACAATCATAAAATTAGATTTATCAAAGGCTTATGACCAGATAAGTTGGGCGTATTTGTTACAGGTTTTGGAGGCTTTTTGATTCTCGAGGAAGTCGTTATCCTGGATAACATCACTCATCTCATCTGCGTTTTCTCCATTCTCATAAGTGAGTCACCTTCGGCTACCTTCTCCTCTTCAAGAGGACTGAGGCAAGGAGACCCTCTCTCACCTTTTCCCTTCATTCTGGTAAGGGAAGGGTTTGGACAGATGTATAGGACATTGTGTTCTCAGGCTATATATCTGGTTTACGGCTATTTGGAGATGACCTCCCTCTAATGCATCAACAGTATGTGGATGATATCATTGTTTTTGGGCCGCCCACTCTCAAGGAAGTGAAAGAAGTTACAAAAATATTAAAAAAATTATGGATGCCTCAGGAAAAATTGCAAATAAATAAAAAACCAACATCTTCCTTTTCAATTGTCAAGAGGCAATTCAAGTCCATCTAACTTGGGTATTAGGATTTCGACGAGCACAATTTCCGTCTAAATACTTGGGGGTGCCACTTGCATATTACAATTGGGTGTCAACATGGGAGGATCTTGTTGAAAAGGTTTGACGAAGGATTAGTAACTGGCCTTTCCGGGCAATCAATTTTTCCGATCACCTTGTGCTCACAAAATGTGTATTGCAGGCAATTCCAAATTATCAACTTGCACTCATGCCTATTCCTAAACTAGTTTCTCATGATGTGATCAGCTAAAGCACACAAATGGGCTTTTAGTTGGATGGGACAAACTCATTAGATCAAAGAAGATGGGAGGCTTTGGATTACGAGATCTAGAATTGATTAGCCAAGCCTATGGTATGAAGTTATGGTGGGCCTAGGTTTAAGGAGGCCCTGAACTTTGGAAACGTATTTGGTTAAAGAAATATGAGCTTTTGTCCACACAGGAGGAGTGGCTACACTTCCATGGTTATATTAAAGGATTTAGCATCTGGTTATGGGCACAACAATATAAGGATCTGGTGAGACATTCGACCTTCTGGAATGTTAAAAGCAAAACCATTGTGTCTTTTCGGAAGGAGGCTTGGCAGCGATATCCCCCTTTGGAGAAGAAAGATGATTTATATCCTATTAAAATATTAACTCAAGCAATGGGTGCTAGCAAGATAGTTGATTTTTGGAAACCAAGAGTGGGCAACCAATTGTGGCGACAATGGAAGGACAAGGGGGATTAGATGAGTATTGAAGAAAACTATGCATGGGAGGAGTTCCAAAAACAACTTGAAGACAAACAAATTAGGTTTTCTCCAAAGAATGACATCTTAAGATGGGGCCAACACTATTAGGCTCCTTTTCACTTAAAGAAGCGTAACTCCTTACTAGTTGGATGGACAACAAAGGATATGGAAGTTGTGTGGACCCAGATTTGGGATAGTTCATGGTGGCCCAAACTTAGGATGAGATGATGCCTATCATCATGATTGTGCTTTTTTTTATGAATAGGATGAGTCTAGGTTAGGGTTGTCCCTTTTATTAGATGGAAGAAATCTATTCACTCATAATGAGATGCTTATCACCATGATTATGCTTCTTTTTTGTTGTGACTAGCTTGAATCTAGGCGGGGGTTGGCACTTTTATTAGATGGAAGAAACGGATCGTTGATGCCTTGTAAAAAATTTATTCCCAAAAATAATTTTTATCCTCCACCTCTCCGCATGAGATTTGAACATATGCAAAGAAATTTGAACCTATAACTTGGTAAAGACTAAACTTAAACTTTAAATATAATACCTTTCCATCTTACAAAATTGGAAATAGAATTTTAGGTATGTTGTGCACTGAGTTACCGTTTGTTTTTATAAGTAATATTTTGGAGAAAATTGTTAATAATTAGTATTATTGTTTGTGTAAATTATCCTCTAAGAATTCGGATTTCAAACAACGACGTATAAAAAGAAATATCACTAAATTTGAATAAAGGGTGGACGAATTAAAAAAATCAAAAACCAAAAGAAATGTCACTGATTTTGAATAAATTGAGTATAGGAAGACTAAATTAATAAATTTAGTCAATATGGATATAATCGGTAAATGGCATGACGAATTAAAAAATTTAGTCAAATATGGATATAATTGGTAAATGGAATGACGGTAATAGGTGCATTTGATACACTTTTTTAAATTGCATTGAAGAAAGGTATTGTCTAACTGATAATGTCGATTGGATAGCGTTGACAAAACTTCGTTTAATGGTATTTGTTGAAAGTGGGATTGTTATTTTTTATTAAAATTTGATAATGATGTATTTGTGTGGGTGATAATGGTTTTTTTCCTTTGGAGGTACTTTTGTATGAATCATATTAAAAATATGTTTCTAGATGATAAGATTGGTTGGTTTAAATGATAATGTTTGGAGACTGATGTTTGAGAAAATTTTAATAAAAGTTGTTGAGGTTGTTCAGTTTGGTTATTGAAAGGGAAGTCGATATTTTAATAAAGTTAAAAGTTTGTTTGATAATATATTTTGTGTTTTTTTTATGTTAATGTTAATACAAGTAATAGGGTTTGTTTATGATTTTTCTTTTAAAATTGTAAAAAATAAGATATGATATGTTAAATAATCATGTTTGGAAGATAATATTAAAAAAAATTAGTGTAGGCTATTAAGAAAAGAATGATAAATGTTTGGAGGATAATATTAGTAAAAAATTTCATGTGATTGAACAAGTGGAGTAGATATTTTTCTATTAAAATTTAAGTTTTTCTAATGATATTTTTGTATTCGAAGGAAGTACTACAATTACACTTAGTGAGAAATAACATGAATTAATGTAGGTGATTTCTAATTCATGCTAGTTACAACAAGAGTCGCTAACGAGATTTGGGGTTTGATTCTAGCACATCTTGTACTAGATTTATAGGGGACATATATTATTGGTAGGAAAAATATGAGCATGAGGGCACGAGGGGGGTCTCATCCTTCCGAAATGTTTTGATTGGTAGAAATATTTATATCAAAGAAAGGATGGTTTCGTCCATTGTATCATCGAGGGCTATACCAATACCCATTTTAGGTGATAAATGGCAAGCAAGCTTAAAGGTTCCATGCATCTGAAAGCTTCCCAAAATCCACGATTTGTAATACCAACAAATTTTTTGGACGATCATAGAAAACACATGCGAGATCATGCTTTCATCTATAAATTTATTGGAGGTTGGGCTATGGAGAGAGAGTTGGAGGATAATGTCGATAAAAAAAATTATGTGGGTTGTTGAATAGGTGTAGTAGATATTTTTTATTAAAGTTTAAGTTTTTTTAATGATATATTTGTATCTGAAGGAGGTACTACAATTATATTTAGTGAGAAATAACATGTATTAATGTCGGTGATCTCTAGTTCTTACTGGTTACAACAAGAGTTGATAGCGGGACTTGGATCAAATCTATACGTGACAGAAATTATCAATAGGCAAAAGATGAACATGAGGGCACGAGGGGGTTGTCCTCCTTCTGAAATGTTTAGAATGATAGAAATATTCATATGGAAGAAATGAGGGTTTCATCTAGTGGGCCATCGAGGGCTATACCAATACCCATTTTAGGTGATAAATGTCAAGCATACTTAAAGGGTTAATGCATCTTAAAAGCTTCCAAAAATCCACGATTTGTAATACCAACAAATTGTTTGGACAATCACAAAAAACACATACGAGATCATGCTTTCATCTGTAAAGTTATTAGAGGTTGGCCTATAGGGAGAGAGTTGGAAATATGGATTCAACATACATGGCAACCAAAAGGGGAAGTAGATTTGAGATTGGGGCCAATAGGGTTTTTTTTTAATTATATTTTCCAATTTGGAGGACAAAGCTAGAATTTTTGAGGGGAGGGGAGGGGGGGGGTACCCGAGCAGGCTTACTTCTATAATAACGCATGTCTCTATATCAGACATTGGGAAGCATGTTTTAACCCAGATAAAGAGGAGTTTTTAGCGGCACTGGTGTGGGTAAGGTTATATTTTCTCCCTATGGATTTCTGGATACCTGAAATACGAGAGAGCATTGGACACACTTTAAGGTGTTTTGTAAAGAATTTTGAAGTCGATAGAAGAGGGAAAAACATGTCTTACGTCTGCATGTGTGTCTATATGAATAGTTCTCAACCCCTGTCATAATCTATAGAGTTGGACTACTAAGGGGAGATTTGGAATCATCCAATTGACTATGAGAACATACCCTTTCGGTGTCGTTATTTTCATGAGCATTGTAACTTTTTCAAGGATTGTCCACAGAGAAGGAAGGAGCAAATAACAAGAGATGTCTCAAGGGTTGAGGGTTTCACCAAGGTCACAACTAGAAGAAGGTCACAGAAGATTCCTAATGCCCAAACCTCGTAGCCAATAGAGAATAAGAATTGCTTGGAGGCCTTGGAGGCTATGGAAGAGGATCCTAACAACATCGAAGATGTTCAAATGCTAGACAATAGCTCGAACAAAGACCAAGATAAATTGACCCAGAAAAGAAAGTTGGAGGATGAAGCAATTTAAGTAGGTGAGTACAATTACTTTGGATTACCAAGAATTTAGGAATTTGTTGTGTTAATGCAGCCAAACCCTTATGGAATTACAGGCCCAGGAGCAACATTTGGTCAATATGGTCAATGAGTGGGTTCAACAAGATCTCGAGGAATTAACAATGGAAAATCAGGAGTAGTACATCGTAGCTTATATCAATTGGAGGATGAAACGATGTCGAGCCTTGGGTGAAAGATAAGAGCCACACTCCATTCAAGCTTTTAAAGAGAAAGGGAAAGAAATCATTATCAAAGACTTAACAAAAAACCTCAAAAAGAAGGGAAGGAAACCTAAAAAAGAAGTATCACAAAGTAGAGGAGAAACCCTTGTTAACTCTGGTCAAATAACTGCTTTGTCAGAGGTATTTATGCCCTTATCAATCCCTTCATCGTGAAGATATTATCCTGGAATATTAGGGAATTAAACAGCAAAGGCAAGCAACAATATCTTAAAGAGAATATCAAGGTGGAGAAACTGGCGATAGTTATTTTGCAGGAAACAAAAATCATGGAGGAAAAATTGTATCAAATTGTAGATAAATGTTGGAAAGGTTGTCAAATAATAGCCCTTGATGCAGATGGTAGTGCAAGGGGCATGGCGATCCTATGGAATCCTTTAGAGGTTGTCTTTCAAGATTGAATGGCCAGTCTAAGAATTTTGACCGGGAGATTTCATTATGTTGGGATGAACAAGTTAGTCTTTCTTACAACATTATATGGACCATCTATAGCAGGAGACAAAATTTTATTCCTAGATCAACTAATGGCCACAAAAAAACTGATTGGAGACTCTCTATGGGTGGTTGGCAGTGATTTCACTCTTATTAGATCACTCAATGATAAGAGAGGAGGAGTGCGTAGATTGGATCCAACATGAGCCTCCTTTTATAGATATGTAGAGCTACTCCATTTGGGGGATATTCCGATCATCGATGGTATCCATACATGGAACAATAGCCATGGCGGAAAACATCAAATTGTGAGTCGGTTGGATCGCTTTCTTCTCTCGGAGGGAGTCCTACACAGAGACGTTTTTGTTGTGGTCACGGTTTTTCCTTGTATTGGATTCGATCATTGGCAGCGAAGGTTCGAGTTAGATTTGAAGGAGGATCCCCAAATTTTCCCTTCATTTTTGAAAGATTTTGGTTAAAACAACTTGGTTTTGTTGATCATTTAAAGGATTGGTGGAAAGAGTCTAAGGTTGGGGGCCATTCCAAAATGCTTACCTTTCAACTAAAGCCTAAGAGTTAAAGAGAAAGATAAAATTTTGGAATAACAAATATTTTGGTAATATCTTTGAAGCAAAACTTATGCTAGAAGGGCAGGTGCAATATATACATGAAAGTATGATTTTGGAGGGCAGATCACCTAAGCTTCTTGCAAACGAGGGGATCAATCTCAGCAAATAGGAGCAACGGTGACAATAGGAAGAAAAAAAATATATATATAGTATATATATATTATATATATAATAATAATAAATATAAAATAATAAAAAATAAAAAATCTTGGATCCAATGGCTTAAGGAGGGGGAGAGGAATTCCAAATTCTTTCATAACTCCATGTTGCAGATGTGTCATAGTAACTGGATCTATATTCTGGGAGAAGATGGAGATAGGAAAATCCTACATCATGACATAGTGGAAGAATTGATAGGTTATTATCAAGGTCTTCTGATTAAGCATGATGCTTGGAGACATTCAACTATCAATTTAGTTCTTCAATACATTCCTAGGCTTGTTAGCACAGAGTAGAATGTGGACCTTATGAGACCTACAACATTCTAGGAAGTGGAAAAGGTTGTTTCAAACTTGCCTAAGAACAAGGCCCCAGGTCTTGACAGTTTCACCTCTGATTTTTTAAGGTAGGTTGTGAATTCCTTAGGGCAGAGATTCATGAAGTGGTGGAGGAATCTCAACATACTATGCCAATTCTAGCCACGCTTAATGCAAATTTTCTCACCCTCATTCTAAAAGGAGGATATTCAGAGGATCCTAGTGGTTTTCATCCTATAGCACTTTGTACTGTTATTTATAAAATAATTTCAAAAATAATGCAAACTGATTGAAACCATTACTTCCAGCTATAATATCGTCAGCTCATATTGACTTTGTTGAGGGAAAGCGCATTTTGGATGGCATAGTAGTGGAACAGCAAATCATTCATTCCTTATGGGTCACAAGACGCTCAGGTACAATCATAAAATTGGATTTATCAAAGGCTTACGACCAGATAAGTTGGGCATATTTGTTACAAGTTTTGGAGGCTTTTGGATTCTCAAGGAAGTCGTTATCCTAGGTAACATTTTCCTAAGGGAACTTCTAGTCTCAATAAGTTCGATTTTCCTTGCAGATCGGCAGCAGTTGTGAGCAGATCTTCTCAATCCATAAGGGAGTAAAATTAGCAGAGCAACAGCCGAGCAAAAGGAAAGAGGAAGTTTTTGACAGTTCGTTGAGATGGCCATTGTTAGGCTTCGTGATTAGGATAGGTTGGATGGAGCTTCAACTATGTCATCTAGAAGGCAAGGATGTCCTTTCTTCTTGATAATTTGGCACGAAAACATATATTGATGCAGTGGTAGAAATTTCCATGAATGCAGATTAGATGGAGCAGTACAGAAACGAGATGACACGGGTGAAATGGTTGATCCTAAATGGAGTCCACGATAATGTTGTTTCACATATAGCTGGCAAGGATACTACTAAGAAGATGTGGGATGCTATCTCCACATTGTATCAAGGTACTTCTGAGCAGTGGAAGATGTACCTCGAGGAGAATCTGAGGCTCATTTAGATGCAGAAGGGGAAAGGCATAGACCCCTTTGTCACCAGGATTCAGGAAGTCCAGGACCAGTTATCATTTGTTGGGGCGGTGCCTCAACCCACAGAGCTTGTAAGATTGGCGCTCAAAAGTGTCTTCAAGGACTGGCAGGTGTTTGTCCAAAGTATATTGGGAGACAAGCTACCAGATTGAGACAGGATGTGGGCTGACTTGCAACAAGAGGAATTGAGGTGAGCTCTTATAAAGATTTCCATCAGTGGTAGCAATAGCGGATCGAAGAAGGTAAAGGAGGAGGAGAATGTGGCCCTTGCATCAAATGGTCCCACTCAGGGACAGGGGAAGCATAGGAAGAAGAAGAAGGACATGTCAAATGTCGAGTGCTTCAGATGTGGTGAGCTTGGTCACTATAGTACCTAGTGTCCTCTCAAGAAGAAGGACAAGGAGGAGAAGCAGGATTAGCAGGAAACTTCAACAAAAATAGATAGGATTTCCTCCAGGCTGGAGGAAGACCTCGCTATGTTCGTCGATATACCTCTAGGAATGAGTTGGGGTGACTTGGTGTTGTAGCCCCTGGGAGTTGCACATGGGAAGGACCCTTGAGGAGTCTACCTCATGGACAAAAACCTTGATACGAGGGCCCACAGTGTTCAATAGCAAGATGGATCAGTGACAGTTGATGCAGTTAGATGCCAGAGTGACAGTTGCAGAGACTAGTAGCAATCAACTACTGTGGAGCACAGTGTAGAGTTGGCAACAGTGCAGTTGGCACAGTGTAGAGTCAGCAATAACGCAGATTCTTCAGCGACAATGCAGATGTTAGCAGTAGTTAGAGACTAGGAAGACAGATGCATTTTACTAATCACAGTTGATTCAAAATTTTGGATGCTTTTCAGTTGCAGATGTTGCAATTTCAGTGTAGATGCAGTGTTGGCAACAATATAGCAGAGTCAATAGAAACACAAATGCAGCATATATCATAGTTTCGTAATGGTTGGTGGGCAGTATGGCCAGACATCAACAGCATGACAGGAGATGATGTAGAGATAGGTGGCTACTACAAGGTGTGCAGTAGCACTATAACACTTTCCTTGCTAAGAGGGAGTGTTAGTTTTTGTAGAATCAGATGTTTTCTAGCCTTGAAATTTTGTGGAGAGGCTAGAATACATGAGATCTCCAAAACCCAGAAATAATTTTTAGAAATTCAACCTAGAAATTACTTAATTACATTATTAACAAGTTTTTAAATATTTCCTAAGTATAAATTAGGGAATATGGTTAATTAACCATTATTAATTAATTCAAGGCGAGAATCATCTAGAAACTCACATGGATTGATCCAGAGATGATACTAGCCATTGATAAAGTTTTAATCTTGGTTGTTGGTGCTCCAACAAAGGATTATAAGAGGACATCGATGTGGTGATGGAGATGACACTCGAGCATATCAATTTCTGAGTAGATTGATTTCCAGAGTAGCAAGAGTCAAATGTCAGAAGATATCTAGAGATTGAAGCAGTGTGAGAGAAGAGACAGTGAGGTTAGAGGAGACATTTCAGATACAACGAGTGCATTTATAGAGAGGAAGAAGGACCAGAGAGAGGTTGACGCTAGGGCAGTGCGGAAACTTTTAGAGGCAAAGTCAAATTGATGAGAGGGATTGACATTTTCAGTTCCAGAGGTCAGGAAGGAGTAATAATAATTACCAATGGAGAATAATAATTGCTTCTCGGCCTTGGAGAAGCAATTATTGATTTCCAGAGTAGCAGCAGTCAGTTGTCGGAAGAGAGCTAGAGATCGAAGCGGTGTGAGCGGGGCAGAGACAGTGAGGCTAGAGGAGGCATTTCAGATCCAACGAGTACATACATTTACAGAGAGGCAAAAGGGCCATAGAGAGGTTGACGCTATGGCAGTGCAACAACTTCTAGAGGAAAAGTCAAATTGCTAAGAAGGATTGACATTTTCAGTTCCATAGGTCAAGAAGGAGTAATAATAGTTGCCAATGGAGAATAATAATTGCTTCTCAGCCTTAGAGAATAATAATTGCTTCTTAGCCTTGGAGGCTATGGAAGAGGATCCCAAAAGCCTCGAAGATGTTCAAATGTCGTAAAAAAAGCTCAGCAATAGACCAAGATCAACTGACCCATAAAAGAAAGTTTGAGGATGAAGTAATTCAAGCTCGTGAGTATAATTACTTTGGATTACCAAGAATTGAGGAAGTTGGTGTGTTAATGCAGCCAAACCATGATGAACTTACAGGCGAAGAACAACATTTGGTGAATATGGTCAATGAGTGGGCTCAATAGGATTTAGGAAAATCGGGCGCAGTACCTCGTAGCTTATATCAGTTGGAAGACGAAACGGTGCTAGGCTTTGGGTGAGGGACAAGGTCCACACTCCAATCAAGATCTTAAAGAGAAAGGGAAATAAATCCTCATTAAATACATAATGAAAGACCTCAAAAAGAAGGGAAGGAAACCTAAGAAATAAGTATTACAAAGTGTAGGAGAAACCCGCGTCAACTCTGGTCAAGTAACTGCTTTTTTAGAGGTATTTTCACCCATATCAAGCCCTTCATCATGAAGATCTTGTCTTGGAATATTAGGGGATTAAACAACAAAGGCAAGCAACAATATCTTGAAGAGCAGATCAAGGTGGAGAAACAAGTGATAGTTATTTTGCAGGAAACAAAAATCATGGAGGAAAAATTGTATCAAATTGTAGATAAATGTTGGAAAGGTTGTCAAATAATGGCATTTGATGTGAACGGTAGTGCAAGAGGCCTAGAAATCCTATGGAATCCTTTAGAGGTCATCTTTCAAGATTGGATGACCAATCCAAGAATTTTGACCGGGAGATTTCATTATGTTGGGATGAAAGAGTTAGTCTTTTGCGCGACAGTATATGGACCATCTACGACATGAGACAAAGGTT
Source organism: Pinus taeda (assembly GCA_000404065.3). Lineage (NCBI taxonomy): Eukaryota > Viridiplantae > Streptophyta > Pinopsida > Pinales > Pinaceae > Pinus > Pinus taeda. The sequence goes on from APFE031702720.1 coordinate 21,085, forward strand.
TATTCCTAGATCAACTAGTGGCCAAAAAAAAATTGAATGGAGACTCTCTGTGGGTGGTTGGCGGTGATTTCAATCTTATTAGATCACTCAAGGATAATAGAGGAGTGTGCAGATTGGATCCAACATCAGCCTCCTTTGATACATATATAAAGCTACTCCATTTTCTGTATATTCTGACCATCAATGGTATCCATACATGGAACAACAGACATGGCAGAAAACATCAAATTGCAAGGCGTTTGGATTACTTTCTTCTCTCTGAGGGAGTCCCACACATAGACATTTTTGTTGAAGTCGCAATTTTTCCTAAGTTGTATTGGGTCAGATCATTGGCTACTAAGGCTAGAGTTAGATTTGAAGGAGGATCCCCCAAATTGCCCCTTTTGTTTTGAAAAATTTTGGTTAAAAGATCCTGGTTTCGTGGATTGGTTAAAGGAATGGTGGAAAGATATTAAGGTTGGAGGTAAGTCCAAAATGCTTACCTTTCAACTAAATATTAAGAGTTAAAGAGAGATAAAATTATGGAATAAGAAATATTTTGGTTATATCTTTGAAGCAAAACTTATGCTAGAAGGGCAGATGCAATATATACAACAACATATGGTTTTAGAGGGCAGATCACCTGAAGTTCTAGCGGAGGAGGGGGTCATTCTCAAAAAATTGGAGCAACAGTTATAATAGGAAGAAATCCTGGATCTAATGGCTTAAGGAGGGGGACAGGAATTCCAAATATTTTCATAACTCCATGTTGCAGAGGTGTCATAATAACAATATCTCTATTCAAGGAGAAGATGAAGATAGGAAAATCCTACATCATGACATAGAGGAAGAATTGATAGGTTATTATCAAGGCCTTTTGACTGAGCATGATGCCTAGAGACATTAAACTATCAATTTAGTTCTTCAATACATTCCTAGGATTTTTAGCACAGAGCAGAATGTGGCCCTTATGAGACCTACAACATTCTAGGAAGTGTAAATGATTGTTTCTTGCCTAAGAACAAGGCCCCAAGGCTTGACGGTTTCACCTCAGTTTTTTTTAAGAAAGGTTGTGAATTCCTTGGGGTCGAGATACACGAAGTGGCGGAGGAATCTCGACATACTGTGTCAATCCCAGCGATGTTTAATGCAACTTTTCTCACCCTTATTCGGAAATGAGGAAATTCATAGGATCTGTTGAGATTTTCTGTTTCATATAGTAGGCAAAAATCTCTAATGTATGACAACGATAGGAATTTTGTTGCTATATTAGCTCCAGGTTGTTGGGAGAGAGTTAATGTATCCTATATTTCTTGTGAGAGGATTTATGAGGCAGTTAGATTCTCTTAGCTATAAAACAGGTATCCATATGGATTGTTTGAGAGAGAGTTTGTGAGGAAATTGATTATTTTGTAATCTCTTGTTTGATAATAAATATTGTCGATGCCTATGTTTGGTGGACGTAGCCCAGATTGGTTGGGTGAACCACGTTAATATGTTGTCTCCTGTGTATGGTTATTTGCTGTGTATATTTGTTTGTTTGTTGCACACCTTTGCCTCTAACAAATGGTATCAGAGCAATGTTGGAGGTGTGGCGCAGCGAAGGAGGTTGTTTTGTATCAGTCCCGGAGTGGTGATGCGTAGAAGTGTTGGTGCATTGAATGGTGCGCACTGTTGTCCAACTGAAGTGCCGCGTGGAGATTGTTGAGCCTGCGTGGAGATTGATGCATGCTGCGTGGAGGTGGAGCGTATATAACCTGCGTGGAGGCGGGAGGAGCGTTGATATTAGCGGTTGTCTATGAACTGCACTCCCAAAAATCAATCAGAGTACAACAAATGCATCTGCAACACTTGGGAGGATTAAAGTGTATGAAACAGCGTTCAACCAGCATTGTGAAAACCATATCGGCGTAGGGCTGAGCGTTGAACATCCTCTACGTGGACCTGCGCGTATTCAATATAATATATTGTGGTATCGGAGCTGCGTGGACCTGCACGTATACATATATAAACCCGCGACAACCATTAATGCGTGGTGTTGGTGCTGCTGGTGCGGTGCGTTGAATCTGTGCGTAGAGTCGAACTGTTGTGCGTATAATTGCTGGCCAAGTTGAACTACGTGGAGGTTTCATTGGTAGCTTGGTCATAGTTCTGCAGGGACGTTTTGGCATTGGGGAAAAGAACTGGCAGGTGAGGTCAATTGCTCTGTCATCAAACTTGCTTCAATTTTCAATGTGACCAGAACATCCAAGTGAGGTTTCGTTCTATTATGACATGCTAACAATGGTCTTACGTTAACCAAAATAGTATCTGAAAGTCATCGTATTAGTTACTGTTTTTTCCACATTGAGTGTGTATGAAATAATATACAATATTTTGATGATATGCGACGTGTTGGCGGGCCAGAGATGATGAAATTTTTTCTATGATGTACAATGGCAGAAAATATTTTTTTTAAGCAAAGGCAGTGTAATATAAGGCATAGGCAATTTTTTGATGTATATTAATTTCTGGTATTTAAAAGTTGGATTTGGAGATTATTGTTTTTTGGTTGATACAAGATGGCGAAAACTCAGAGTGCCCGGTTTGAAATTGAGAAGTTTAATGGCAAAAATAATTTCGAGATCTGGAAGGTGAAGATGTACGATTTGCTTGTCCAACATGGTGTGGCAAAGGTGTTGTTGGGAAAATCCAAACAACCTTACAACATCACAGATAATGAGTGGGCCGAGATGGATGAAAGAGCAATAAGTGCTATTCGACTGTGTCTGGCGGATGATGTCCTGTTTAATATCGTGTCGGAGACAACAGCTGCCGATTTGTGGACAAAACTGGAGAAACTGTACATGACCAAATCCTTAACCAATAGGATTCTCCTGAAGCGACAGTTGTACAGTTTGTGAATGAAGGAAGGTACATCAATTGTTGATCATTTGAATGCTTTTAATACTCTTTTGGTGCAATTACAAAGTATAGATGTAAAAATTCAATCCGAGGATAAAGCTATTACTTTATTGTGCTCATTGCCCGAGTCATGGGATCATTTTGTTACTTCTATAAGTCTTAGTTCATCAGAAACTATTGAGTTTGATGATGTAGT
>APFE031702724.1:0-10401 GCA_000404065.3 Pinus taeda
TCCAAGATCTGGATCAGTGGTATCAGAGCAGGTTATGATTCCACGGGAATGAGGGTTTGATTCATATTTCAGTTTCAAATTTTATAGAAATATTCAACAAACTACAGGCATGTGCTACGTCCTCCACATCGCATTTTTTCGAGCCAAGCGGAAGGAATTTTTCTTTTTTCATTTTTTGCAGGAATGTTTTTGGGCGGCGAGTTTGCAGATCATATCTTAAAATTTTGGTGAAAAAATTACAAATACAAATAACATATCTAGATTCCTCACAAAAAATACCAAAATTAAAAAAAAAAAAAATGGGTCGAATCGGAGTTCGGATGTGGGAGATATCGTTGATTTAAAATGGTCCTTTTGCTTCCAAAAATAGGTTATAATAAATATTATGGGTGATATTGACCGAGTTATGTCCATTTCAATTCTGGAGCAGCATTCAGAGTGGGTTCCCTTTGGAGACATGACCTCCTACCCTGCTTTAGTAGGCGCCTGTGTCACATTCTTCAGTTTCATCATAGCTACATTCCGCTTCACTTTTTTGGAGACATGTCCTCCCACCCCAGGCTATGTAAGCACATGCTACATCATCAACAACCAACATCACGGTTATGGGTCAACCACACAAAATCCTTGTCATCGAAGTCCATTTGCTAGGCCGCACATTGTTAGCATCACAGTTGGTCATAATCATTACAGGGTATATCTATCCCCAAATCTTTTTTTTCATGGTTATGGGTCATCCATAAACCCATACTTCATCTAAGCCCATTTGCTAGGCCGCACACTGTCAGTATCACAGTTGGTCACAAGAATTATAGGGTATCTCTATCCTCGGATCTTCATTCATCATGGTTATGGATTAATCACACAAAACCCTTCTCTTCAGTGGCTATTCATATTCAACAAAGGCTTCACAGGAGGGAACTTCACGCAATGGGGACTATTTCTTCTTAAGGAGGGAGGAATGATCCGAATGGAAAATGGCATCAACCCATGGTACTCATCCACCCATGGAATTTACCCATGGTATTGTAAGTGGTATCCGCTCATGGTATTTATCCACCCATGGTATTGTAAGTGACATCCACCCATAGTATTCATTCACCAATGTTATTTGCCCATGGTATTATGGAAGCCACCCATGGTATTCATTCGCTCATGGAATTGAGCCCATCCTATTTTGACATCCACCCATGGTATTCATTCACCCATGGTATTGTGACATCCACCCATGGTATTCATTCACCCATGGTATTGTAACTAAAAAATACTATAAGTAACAAGTCAAATATTGGAAAAGGATAGATTGTCCGCCACAATGTAACCTTTACAGTTATTCTCTGATTTAATAAAAAAAAATCTTTCTAGTTGTTTATTGGGCATTCTCCTCTTTTATTTTGGCATTTCAATTTTTCAAATCTTGGGTGCCTCCCTCCCAAGATCCATTTCAATTTTTAGATCTTGGGGCCTCCCCTAAGATGTGGATCATCCGGCTTCTTGTCTAACTTACAAGAACCTCTCCCACTTCCAAAGCTTTAAATTTTCCCAAGTCTTATTGATCAACCAATACGGAATTAAGAAATGCTTGAGAACATGGGTGTATGCTGGTATTTGTTTTAAACTAATTATATGTCTTTAAATCTGTTGTTTTTGCCGATATGTGAATGTGCTTAAACTGATATATAAATGCATATAAAAGTGAATAATGCAACAGTAAAAACAAACACATAAGACAACAAATTCATTAGGAGTTCACCCACAACTCTTGGGCTACATCTCTGTGAGCTCTAGTCAACTCAACTAGGCTCTCTTGGATTATGGTATAAGTCTTTTTTTTACAAGCTCTTGGCTCAACTCCTGTTATTCTACACAGAAACAGTTGGTTCAAACACCATTATCCCTTGGCTCTTGAAGCTCTGGCTCTTGGCTCTTTTCTATCTCTTTGGCTCTGACTCTAGATCTTAGACTCTGGCTCTTCGACTCTGGCTTCTTTTTTCCCTCTATCAGTTTACAGCCCTCTTGGCTTTTCACTTGGCTTCCAAGTGACTCCCTTGGCTGCTCTTTTGCTTCTGCGCTGCCTCCTTCACCTCCGCTTCCTGCTTTGGCTTCATTGTCAGCAACAAACAATCAACAACAACAACCTCAGCAACCAACTACAACTCAACAACCATCCACAACCCCCTTGTTTCTATTGTTCTATGGCTTTTAAGCCAAATCGACACTGTTTGTTTGTTTTCCCTTTCGGGCTCTTTGTCTTCCCACCACAGCCCGCTCAAATCCCTTCCTTTAGCGTTAGCAATCATTGCTAAACACCCTCAGGGATGGATGCCACCTATACTGTAATGGAAAGGGACTATTGATGCTTGAAATCCTTAGAAACAGTCATTCCCTATTTACATAGAGAACATTGTAAAAGACGGGAAAATCCGCAGAAAACACTATTCCAGACTTCAAATTTTCATAACTGCACTTTATAACATTATCGGGTCTGCCTGTGAGTTTCCATCGCATGTCGCAAGGGCCTGCCCCTTTGTGTTTTTAGAATTGCATTAAAACGTTGCAAGTCTCGCTTATATCACGATTTCCCTTTGTATTGAAAATACATAAAAAAAGGTTGAAAATCCCGCTTACCGGACTTGAAATTATATGTAACAGCATTAATAAGCCCTTTCGGGTCTGCAATATCGCATCAAGCACTTCCCTTCATATTTCCTTTACTAAACAAAATATGCAAAATATATATAAAATGGTCATTTGACGGATCTCAAATTTTATGAGATATCAACCATATCTCCATCGGGTCTGACTATCGCATCGCGCATATATATATATATCGGCCACGCTCCATTGTAATGTGGCGATGCGACAAGTCGCAATCGCAGATCGCACAAGCCCGAAGTCTTTCCCATATAGTATGGTGTATGCCAGCGTCGATTGCGATCCGTCAATATCAACAATCGCGGTATCGGATCGGCCCGGTCCCATCGCATGTTATGTCTTTGATTGCCTCCACTTGTCACAACCGAAGTGATATACTGAAAGGATCTAGCCCATTGATTGGCCAAATCCGACGGCTCCTGTTCACTCACTGTTCAGGCCTCCGATAAGCATTATTTCTTCAAATTTTTGCCTCTTTCCCAAGGAACAAAGGGGAACTTCTTTTTATGATAACTCCTTCATCTGAAGTCCGTTTTCGCCCATTCAAGTTGCGTTAAATTCAGAATGAGGAGATCTCTGTAATGAGACAATTTCTGAGAGCAGCTTGCGATTTTCATTTTCCTCTTATTTACAAAGGATTTGTGTTATTTAGCACCTTTTACCTCTTATATGAAGTCTTTTAGACTCAGAGGTTTATCCAGGATCGATTTTTGGATCACACCTTCCCACTAAGAGAACTTTTGGTCTCCAAAAGACTGATATACTAATTTGAACAGTAAATGAGAGTGACTCACCCTCTTCTTCCATCCTCCCTACACTTGCCATTGCATAGTGCCTCTAAACCAAAGTTTCTAACCACTTCCCTTCTTGGATGGGCTGGTCTTCTTGGGAAGAACTGTCTTCCTGCAGAACTTTTGCTGAAATGGTTATAGAAGGTAGTTTTCAGCTTCTCTACTTTGATCATTGATCCAAGGTGGCTCAACAAATGTGAAGTACATTTGCTCCACAAGGCTTTCATTTGTACCTATTTGAGAAGCTGCCAACAACATCTGTTAACAACAACAGGCATACAGACAACAACTGGATGGACTAAATTCCTGCTTCAACAAGGAAACAGATCTCACATCTTGTGAACACCTCCATGTCTTACATTTGCATACAAATGATGGACTAGGTAACAAGCCCACAAAACATGCATTTTAAACAAATGACCCTTCAAGTCAAGCATGTAGAAAAAGACCATTAGGACTCTTTTTCAAAAGATGAAGCACTTCATCATTATCTCCATTTGGATACCAAGTTAACTTCTCCCAAGTCAACATGGCATCACATGCATGTTAAAGCAATCAACTCTGCAAGTTAATTACACATACATGTTCAAAAACAAGGAAATCATTAGCATCCATGTGTTCATGCCTCTCATGCTTATGCATGCATTTCATCCTTCAACTTTCACTTAAGCACACTGTACTTTCGAAGCTGAAATGAAATATAATGTAGATGCATTAATAGACATGCAATCTCAATCCGATAAGAACTCTAACCGTTCCTTACTAATCCCTTTCAAAGGTACTACCTTTGTCTGCACATCAGCATCATCATGTGAATCATTCTCAGACACATCATTCATGGAATCTTCACTTCCATTTCTGCCATCTTCTCTTTCCACTTTTTTCAGCTTTTGTGGAAGCATTGTTGGATTCAGTGTCCAACATTTTGTAGCAAGATGTCCTTGCTTATGGCAGTGAGTGCACTGCATGTGCATCCTCTTGACAACATGATTTGCCTTGTCCAATGCACCTTTGGCTTCTTGCTTCTTTTCCTTCTTCTGCTTCCTTTCTCCTTCACCTTTATTGCCGTCATGCAGAGGTGAAGCAAATGAAGAAGTGGCTCCCTTTGGAACACCATCAATCTCTTCAAGGCTGTTGGAGTCTCCCCAACTCTCTGGTTCAAGTGTGTGCGTCTGAACACCTGCATCCTGCAAATGATGTTTCAAGCTATTGCATTATTCCTGAATACAATCTTCACACTCTATAATGCAACTCCTTCTTGGAGCTATTTCAATGGCCTTCATGGTAGCCTTGGAACTTTCTCCATAAGCTTGTCCATAGCCAAGACCCAAATACTTAGGCCTTTCCTCAATTATTATTGGCTCACAATACCTTGTGCATGTGTACCCAAGCCTTTCCCTTCATAGCCCATCTTGGACATTAGCTTGGAACCTATGCCTCTAGTATGTTTTTCAAAAGAACCAATATAAGCATCCTTAGAGGAATTTGAAGACAAACTGGAATGGTTTACCTCTTCTTCAAGCTAATACTTGACTAAGGCTTCTTGGGCAACAAAGAGTTGTGTCTCCAACTCATGTATCCTCTTCAGGTTCATATTTGTAATATGAAGTTGCCTCTCCATCTCCTGCAATTTGTCAGAAAGCAACTGCTTCTCTTCCTTCATGGAATTCAACTGTTCTCTAAGTCTATTGCTCTTCCTTCCATCCTCATACATTTCTCTAACCATATCCATCATGGTGGACAATTCTTGCTTCATGTCTTCATCAAAGAATCTTGTGAAGAACACAAAATTTGAGGACCCACTTGTAGAAGTTGTCATTATGTCAATGAACAAAAAAAATTCAACAGGATAAATAAAGAGCTTATTCAGCAAACTTTTCCAACAAACCTCGTGTGCTCTAGGGATTGCCTTGAGATCCTTGGGATAGAAGAACGCCTTCAACCCAACTTCCTATTTGTCCTTCCTGGACTGAGCTAGCAACAACTTTCCCTTTACCTCTGCAAACTTAGAAAAGTGTCAGTCTACAAAAAAAGCATACAATCAACCTCTTGTTGTTCAACACCTTTCAGACAAGCAATCTTTGCTTTGTCAATCAAGCATTATGATATAACCTTCCTTGAAGGTGTGGTTAATCAGACTTAAGCTCCGATACCACCTGATCTGAAAATGGGGCACTCAGGCTTCTTGTCTAACTTACAAGACCTCTCCCACTTCCAAAGCTTTAAATTTTCCCAAGTTTTATTGATCAACCAATGCGGAATTAAATAATGCTTGAGAACATGGGTGTATGCTAGTATTTGTTTTAAACTAATTATATGTTTGAAAATATGTTGTTTGTGTTGATATGTGAATGTGCTTAAATTGATATATAAATGCATATAACAATGAATAATGCAGCAATAAAAACAAACACATAAGACAACAAATTAATTAGGAGTTCACCCACAACTCTTGTGCTACATCTTCGTGAGCTCTAGTCAACTCAACTAGGATCTCTGGGATTATGGCATAAGTCCTTTTTTTTACAAGCTCTGGGCTCAATTCCTGTTGTTCTACATAGAAATAGTGGGTTCAAACACCATTATCCCTTGTCTCTTGAAGCTCTGGCTCTTGGCTCTGGCTCTTGGCTCTTGGTTCTGGCTCTTTGGCTCTGACTCTGGCTCTTCGACTCTGGCTTATTTCTGCCCTCTATCAGTTTACAGCCCTCTTGGTTTTTCACTCGGCTTCCAAGTGACTCCCTTGGCTGCTCTTTTTCTTCTGTGCTGCCTCCTTCACCTCAACTTCCTGCTTTGGCTTCACTATCAGTAATAAAAAATCAACAAAAACAACCTCAGCAACCAACTAAAACTCAGCAGCCATAAACAACCAGCTTGTTTCTATTGTTCTATGGCTTTTAAGCCAAATCGGCGTTGTCTGTTTGTTTTCCCTTTTGCGCTCTTCGTCTTCCCACCACAGTCTGCTCAAATCCCATCCCTGAGCGTTAGCAATCATTACTAAACGCCCTTAGGGATGGACGCCACCTATACTGTAACGGAATGGGACTATCGACGCTTGGAATCCTTAGAAACAGTCGTTCCCTGTTTACATAGAGAACATTGTAAAACACGGGAAAATCCGTAGAAAACACTATTCTGGACTTCAAATTTTCATAATTGCTCTCTATAACATTATCGTGTCCGCCTATGAGTCACCATTGCATGTCGCAAGGGCCTGCCCCTTTGTATTTTTATAATTGCATTAAAACATTGCAAGTCTCTCTTATATCACTATTTCCCTTTGTATTGGAAATACATAAAAAAACGTTGAAAATCCCGCTTACCGGACTTGAAATTATATGTAACAGCATTAATAAGGCCTTTCGGGTCCGCAATATTGCATCACACAAATATATATATATATATTGGCCCTGCTCCATTGTAATGTGCCGACGCGATACTGTGATGCGACAAGTCGCAATCGCAGATTGCACAAGCCCGAGGTCTTTCCCATATAGTATGGTGTATGCTAGCGCCAATTGCAATTCGCCGATATCGGCGATCGCGGTATCAGATCAGCCCGATCCCATCGCATGTTATGCCTCCGATTGCCTCCACCTGTCACTGCCGATGCAATATGCAAATCAGATCTAATTCGTTGATCGGCCAAATCCGAAGGCTCCTGTTCACTCATTGTTCAGGCCTCCGATAAGCCTTATTTCCTCAGATTTTTGCCTCTTTCCCAAGGAACAAAGGGGAACTTCTTTTTATGATAACTCCTTCATCTAAAGTCTGTTTCCGCTCATTCAAGTTGTGTTGGATTCAGAATGAGGAGATCTCTGCAATGAGACTATTTCCGAGAGTAGCCTCCGATTTTCATTTTCCTCTGATTTGCAAAGGATTTGTGCCATTTGGCACCTTTTACCTCTTATATGAAGTCTTTTATACTTAGAGGTTTATCCAGGATCCATTTTTGGATTAATTACTTATCTCAATGTGGATATTAATTTCATTCTTCACCTACTAGTTTGTTTCATTCTTGTTCTATTTTTGGTTGCACCTATTAATGAGGTGCATTGGTCCCAATATTCATAAATTCTTTCTATATGGAAACATCTTCCTTACCTTTCATCATTCATTTATGGCCAATCCTTGAAATAAAAAATGCAATAAAGCTTATCTATCTTCACATAGCATCTATTCATATAGTTAATAATCCCTTGACATAGCACTCTATCCTTAGGGGTTCCCCTATTCATCAATAGTGCCCTATTTTTATAAAATTGTCATTTTTTTCATTGCTATTTGGTTACACTTCCAAATGTGCCTCCATATAATTATATAGGCACTCTCTCGAGATATATGCAACCTCCCTTGCTCAATAGTACCATTTTCCTTCTTTTTTTCTTGCAATGGCTTTGTATTCTCAGGAAATTTCTATTTATAAATACATCTTAATATTACCCACAAAATTTTCCCTTGGTGATACACATTGTATCACCCACAAAAAAAAAATAAAAAAATCCGTGGCAATTCACATTGTATCACCCATGATTTTTATCTATGGAAATATATTGTTTATTATTAAGATTTTTTTATTTTTATGTTTGGAGGCACATTCTTTATTGTTTCTATTTTTTTATCTTTGGTGATATATTCTTTATCACTAGTAATTTTTAGCTATGGTGACAAAGGTTATGTTGTGGATTTTTCACTACCTTATCCATTTTCCAAAAAAATAAAGTTTGTGACTACCATAGAATCCATGAAATTTCCCTCCTAAGCCATGTTCATCCCCTTCCATTGCATGAATTTTTCGCTTGTGCTAATAATTTGACAAAAAATGAATTTGGGGGAGTTCAACCCACATATTTCTATTGGGGAAACTTAATTTTCACCTAATCTAGCGAGGTCAGAACTATAGAAAACACGTGCATCGTTGACATTGCAACCTAGTGCTCTCATAGCACATATAAAATACCCCTCTTGCTAAATTTTAAACAAAATTCTCTAGTCGAAACAAAATTCATACAAACAACATCCCTGATTTTTTCTCATGCATCTAACAACAAATTTAAAATTTAGAAGTGCACTTCACTCAAGCAAACAAAACAACATTTAAGTAAAAATTTTACACAATGTAATTAACATAGTAAAATATAATACAAAACTCATCTTTTAATGGAAGAATTGACTACCTACATAAAAGGAGACGTTCCTCCCAACCATAGGCTTATTGTTCTATTTCTCTCGATAGCAAGCCACCCTCAAGATGGAGTTACGAGTCCAAAAAAAGGTCTATCTCTCTTGGTTGTCCACTATCCACACACAATAGCCCAAAACCAAGATTTTTACTCCAATAGCAATTCCAATCCACCAACTCTCTTTCCCGTGAACCTACACAACCTAGGAAATGGGATCCCCTTTTCTTCCATGCAGTCCCTCAAGCTATCCCACTTCCCTTCAGGGATCTAGTGCATGGTCAACTAGGAAATCTCACAATTGGGGACTCCAAAAAAATTCTCAATTGTTTTGGGAGTTTTTACATTAACATTCTCAAGGAACTTGAGCAATTTCCTCAACAAGAAACTCTTAAACATAGCCAAATTAACAATCATAGGCACACACCCTAATTCTCAACATAAACTAAGCCCCCACATAGCTGTTTTCATAAACAACATGGTTTTTTCTCTTTTTCAACAACGAACTCACATCTTGTTGTCCATCTCCAGCTTGTTAAAATTGTCTAAACTCTCTAATCAAATTTCCTTTTTACTTCCTTCATGCATGATTTGATTCTGACCCATTTTCCTAGAAAGATTGTACCTATCCCATGCTATCAAAGATAAGTAAGATGACTTTCCCATGTACCTCTTACATGCAAACACTCAAACCATACTTTCTTATTCAAGGAATGGACTTTATTAAGTAAAAGAGACATTATATGAATAATAAAAATTAATTTTGGCATGTGATAAGGCATCTGGTAATTTCTTCATTGGACCCTTACCTTTCTCTTGTGAATCATAGCCCCCCAACATCATCATCCATCTTGTATCCCATTCAGTGATTTATTTTATCAATAATTTCAATGTACAAAATTCCCTTGACCAATACAAGCTCCAACCAACAACAAATTGGTGAATTTCTAGTGAGATTGTGATTTCTTGTGTTTTAAATACAGTTTATGAATTTCTAGTGAGAATGTGATTTCTTGTGTTTTAAATACACTTTATGCATTCATCACCTTGAAAAACTCTTGAGGCACTAGATCTTTGCAAATTGAACAACTTAGACTTATGATTTTTAAAAATATATACCATATTTTGAACAAAATTGACTAGAAAAATGCTCAGAAACTAACCATTTTGTTTATTAGTTAAGCCACTAGTGTATCTTAAACTTATGATTTTTAAAATTCGGAACCAAATTTTGAACAAAATTGACTAGAAAAAATGCTAAGAAAATGGTCATTTTGTCTATTAGTTAGACTACTAGCGTATCTTATTTGATTGAAGGAATTACCTTTTTCCACCTAAATCCGTGAATACAATTTCAAGAAAAATTGTTATTATTTGTTATTTAAATTACAATTTGAATGTGTAAATGGATTCAACGCCTTAAAAAATCTGAATAACTAAAATGGCTAGTTTTTAAAAATCTCTGCTAAATTTTGATTAAAAAAAAACCGGAAAATCACTAAATAAATGAAAAAATTCAAAAATTCTATTATTAGATATATAAATACAATTTGAATGTCTAAAAACTCAACGACCAAAAAATTATAACTAAATGTAGTTTCTAAAACAATCATTGTTAAAAATATAAAAATATATGGGAAATTAAAAAATAAAAATAAAAATACTTATAAGAACAAAACCCTAATGCTATAAATAGAAGTAGCTAAGGAAGAGGGAGAGCTACCTCAGTCTTACTCTCAACAAAAAGATGCAAAGATTGATGATTTCTTTGAAGGAGC
>APFE031702726.1:0-28427 GCA_000404065.3 Pinus taeda
TTTCTATATATAGGAGTCTAAAGGGTCATTATATAATCAGAGCCTACATAACAATAATAATGTAAGGGCACAATAATAACAATAGTGGGCTTCTATGGGGCACAATAGTAACAATATGGGAACTACATGGGTACATCAATATAATAAGGGGGTTGTACTAATAATAATAAGGGGTTACACTAGTAGTATAGGGGCCTAACAATTATAGTCCTATGATCTTATACTTCTTGTTGTTCACCTTGCTCTTAGTTAATGTTTTTTTAGTTGTAGGATCTTCTACAAGAACTACAGTTTCCATAGTTGTGCTTGTTGTTGGTGCGTTTCCCTTTGAGATTTCTACTGAAATTCTATTCACTTGCTAATCGATTAGTCCATGCAATGCTTCTTATATCAATATGACGTGGAGTAGGTGGAGTATTAGTAAATTTTCTTCCTATTATTCTAATAATTCTACTTATATTATCTCTAGGTCTATTCATTTATTTTCAAACTAACCTAACATGATTTTACATTAGATAAATAATTCCCAGTACAAAATTTCTTCTGTGAATGCATGGGTAGTTGCCATCTTACTATATTTGTTTCTTCATACAAAATATGTTTCTTATATTCTCCATTTTTTTTGGTTGAATTTAAAAAAAAATAATGGAAGAAATTTTATGCACATAATTAATCATGCAAATAGACATTTTGTTTAAAATGGTTCAAAGAAAATAGTTGATAATTATTTTCAATGCCAATTTCAAACTATCTATTATTATAAAACTATAAACACCCTAATTCTTTTTAGTACTCCCTTTGTAGCGCCACCAAAATTGAAAGCCGATTTATATATGTCATTTTTATTTCAAAGTTAACATATCTAAATATTTTTTCATTTAGTTATGGAGATGAACTTGTTTTTAACTTGTGAATTACTAGAAACAATATATGCAAAGTTAGTTATTTTATAGTTTAATGCCTATTTACTAAATTCATTTTAAATTACTACTTTAGTTTATCAAAATAGAGTTATGTGGAGAAATCATTTTAAGAACTAAAGAACAATTGTAATTTTACTTCGCAATTGCTATAATGTCATGACTAAGTTATCCCCTACTCTACCCACAAATGTTGAAATAATAGGTTACATTCCATTATTCAATCTCAAAAACTAAACCTTCTTGCTAAAATTCTCTAATTTAGTATATTTGGAATATTACATAGTCAATGATTGCTTGAATTGGAAATTGAATCTAAAACCAGCAATGTATAAAGGGAAAACAATCATAATTCCTTCACAATGAATACCAATATAATAGTGAACTACAATCTACCTAAGACATAAGTGATAAAGTTGTAGCAATATTTTTGTTTTGCTCTTTTTCAATTATAATTTAATAAAATATTATTCAATTTGTAATTTCACAATAATATGGAAATCACACAATAACAAAAATAGAAAAATAATCTTAAATAAATGATAATATATAAAACTTAAATAAAGATGACCACATTGACTTAGAATAGGAGTCAACCTCTTACATTAAACATTGTGAAAACAACTTTTAATACTAAAAAATTCTCACCAAACTTAAACTTTATTCAACATAATCAATTCAAATATGAAAATCATACAAAAATGAAGAGTTTTTATTTCAAAATGTTCTTAGAGTGACTAGATATGTTTTCTCATAAAAATTGTTTCATTATATAGCATGTAGGGTTCTTAAAACGAAGAATTGTTAGATCCCATGGATCTTTCATTTGATTAAAATTTAGTGTAGAAATTTTTATGATTTAGATGATTGTGGGTTTTCTAAAATGATATATGTATCATAGATATGCTGTGATTCATGTCAATGCCAAAAACATATTAATAGCCTTTCCCCATCACCAATTTACCATGGATCTAGAAAAAGATAAATCTATCCCTTTCTTGGACATCCTCATTTCTTAGCTTCTTGATGGTTCTCTTACACACCATGTTTATAGGAAAATTATGAAAATAGATTGTTATCCTCATTCTCATTCACATCATTACCCTACTAAAAAATCCACCATCTTAAAAACCTATTCACTCAATCCATTCAAATATTTACCCTTGAATTCCCATAATGTCTAATGGTTACTCCATCTCCAAGATTAAGAGAGCTGATGAATCTCATCTCCAAATTCATTATCAAAAGAAGCATTAAGTCCCTATTTAATATGTACAAAACTCTTAATCAATTATTATGTTCTACCAAATAAAAATCAAATCCCATGATGTGAATAAATTATTTACCAAATTCCTTGTTCCTGTGGCAAATATTACATCACAAAAATGGGTTAGTCTTTTGAAGCATGTATCAAGGAACACCTCATTGACACTTACTATAACTACATATCCAAATCCACCATTGTTGAACACATTTTTAATTCTAAGAATTTAATTTTCTTAGACCAAATTGAAATCTTAGCTTTATATCCCCATTAACCTCTCACATCATCCATGAAGCACTTGAATAAAAAACACCAAGACAACTTTATCTAGATGATGGCTATAAACCCATCCAATCTTGGTAAGCCCTCATTCATCACATTAACCACTAACTCTTTCCTATAAAATCTTGTCTACCTCTTTCTCCTTGATCTCTAATCTTTACTTATTATCTCCTACTTCTCTTGGCCTGTCCCCCTCATTAAGCTTAAATTTATAATTTTCCTTATAATTAAGAGTTATTTAGTTGATATTTTTCCACCCATTAATAAAATGTGATCCTCTTCCTCCCTTTTTTCATTCTTAAATTACTTTATCTATTATTTATTATTGACATTTTATTATATTCTATATCTTTAAAATAATATTTGTTTTTTTATTTCCTTGAATTCATAATTTTACCACTATCTTTGTTAAAAATTTTACTATTATAATTCTTATATTCTACAATAATGACAACATTTCTTTTCTTTTATAATTGGCTAACTCATTATTATTAATATTGTTGTTATTCTTACTATTATTCTATTTCTAATAGGTAAGTCACTATTACAACTTTTATGTATTTTGCTATCAAAACCTTTTTCATATCATTTAACCTTATTCTCCTTCATTCATTATATGTATTCTTGTTTTCCCTAAATTTTTTCATTCACTTTTCTTTCTTCATCCCGAATGATGATTGGAGTATCCACCTAAAATGTTGGACATTTCAAATCAATGCACATAGTTCAATCCAAAACACACTCAATAGTATGATTAACCATGGAAATACTCACGCTAGAAGTATATGATAGTTTCTCTTTTTAATATTGCAATTGAGTTGTTTTATGTTATTGGAAATTTGTATTGGGTTATAATGAACTAATTTTGGCAATTTAGTTTAAATATTTCTTTCATGATATGATTTTTATAGTTGTGTCATCATAAATATTTATATATATGTTCACTTATATTATATTTTGAATGTGGACATTTATCATATGGTTTAAGCAATATTCTGTAGGTATTGTACATTTAAATTGTAATTATATTATAATTATCATAGATTCATTTTAATTTTAGACTTATCATGCATTAGGAGAGATAAAATCTCTAGAGATAAAAATCCTTCCTCAAAGTCTAATCCTTATAGGCACAAGATAGATCTAGATTTAAGATATATATACACTAGTTCTTAGTTTTCCACATGTCGGCTCCATGTTAGGCATGGAAGGAATTACAAATCTCCCTTCCATTGAGCGCACAGTTGAAATGGTTTAATCACCATGCATTGAAAATGATCAAATGCATAAAAGTGTTAGCCTTATGTCATTTTGATCCATATCAATGCATGAGAGATCTAAAGTTAAGTGAAATTGGAGACCTACGACAAAAATTAATCCTCTATTAGATTCCCTTTTTCAAAAATATGGATGAGGATAGAATGATTGGAATTAAACCAACAATACTATTACCTACCTAGATAAATAAGAGAGTAGGGGATGCCATAGTGTATAAAAGACAATAGTTTCCTAATTTTTGAAATAAGTCTAGAAGAAAAGCATGACATTAGGTAATGGGAATCCTTTGGAGGAGATTCAGACCATTGTCCCATCCTTCTAGAACTAGCTCCCTATTTGAATAAGCTTCCTAGTCCTTTTAATATGAACCATAGATTATTGGAGGACCCTACTTTTTTACATGAAATAAAGGATTTTTGGAGACCTTTAGTTATAACCACTTACAAATCCCCTTCCTTATAATTTTAGGAAAATATAAAGAAAGAAAAAGAAACCATCATAGAATGGTCCAAAGAAAAATGGACAGGGACACCAATACTTAGAGGACATTGAATCTCAATTACAACTAAATATGGATATTGATGGAATCGGGTTTCCATTGGATCAATAAAAGGACCTTCTCAAATCACTAGAGGAGTGACAAAGGAAAACATTCTTATATTGAGAATAACAATAGAGAATTATTTCTCTTGAAAAAGGGGATAAAATACAAAATTCTTCAACCAATTTGTAAATGATAGGAAATCCATCAACATAGTTTAGGCTTTAAAGAGATCAAATGGATCTCAAGCCTCCTCATTTGAGGAGCTATATGATGACGAAATTTCTCATTTTAATACCTTATTAAAAGAAGACTGAAGGGATACTATTGATTCCATTCTCCAAGTGACATCCATGTTTTCTATTTTTATCGATTAGGATGGGAACTCCTAGCTTATATTAGAGGTCACATTGGAGGAGCTTTATGAGGTTTTACATAGTTTCAAAAAAGAAAAACATTCTAGGGCTAGATTGATCCCTAGTGGAATTCTATATTGATTCTTTGGAATTTTTTACTCTAAACTCCTAAAAGAGTTTGAATACTTTAAAAATTTTAGACACACTATTGATACTTTCAACACATGTTTCATTACTCTCATCCTAAATTTAGACAACCCATCTACTTTTGAATAATGTAGCTGCTAAGATGATTATTGGTTGACTCAAATGGACCCTTTCTAACCAATTTTCCCCTCAACAACTTGGTTTTCTAAAGGGGAGATAAGTACATGAAGTAATTGGTATGACATGAGTAGGTCTCCACTCCAATCACATAAGGAACCAAAAAGTAATGATACACAAGGTTGATATTCATAAAGATTTGACCAGTTAGTTGTTTACACATACGAATACTCGACTCATTTGGGATTTTTTCATACATTTGTTTCATGGGTAATGAATTGAATTAGTTTTGCATATTTTCCCCTACTAACCAATGGATTGATCACTCATTTTATAAATATGGAAAAGGATTGAGACAATCATGCCCTCTTTCTTCACTTCTTTTTCTCTTAGTGGTTGAAGGCCTAAGTAGATTGATAATTGATGTAGTGACTAGGGATGAACTAAAGGAAATCATTGTAAGTACTACATGTTTCATCTCACATTTTCCTTTTGTTAATGATATATTTATTTTTTGTAAAGGAAATATAAGATATTTTTATCACTCAAAGGCTCTTCTTAGTGCCCTCAGCAAAGACACGCATGTGCGTAAATAACTCCAAATCCACTATATTCTCTTGGGCATTGATTGTTCCATAAAATATTGCATATCATAGATTATTTCCCTCCAAATTAAGGATATAAAACAAGATTTCAAACACTTGGGTACTATTAAAAGAAGACTGGAGGGATACTGATTCCGTTCTCCAAGTGGCATCCATATATTCTATTTTTATTGACCAAGATGGGAACTCTTAGCTTATTTTAGAGGTAATATTGGAGGAGCTTTAGAAGGTTTTGCATAGTTTCAAAAAAGAAAAAAATTCTACGGCCAGATGGATCCCTAGTGGAATTCTATTGGATGCTTTGAAATTTTTGGCTCTAAACTCCTAAAAGAGGTTCAATACTTTAGAACATTTAGACACACTATTTCTACTTTCAACACAAGTTTCATTACTCTCATCGTAAAGTTAGAAAACCCATCTACTTTTGAATAAAATCACTACTAAGATTATTATCAGTTGATTGAAAGGGATCCTTTCTAACAAATTTCCACTCAACAATTTGGTTTTCTAAGGGGGAGAGAAGTACATGAAGTAATGTGTATGGGATGACAAGGTCGTGACTCCAATCACATAAGGAACCAAAAAGTAATGATACACAAGGTTGATATTCATAAAGATTTGACCAGTTAGTTCCTTACACATACAAATACTCGACTCGTTTGGGATTTTTTCATACATTTGTTTCATGGGTAATTAATTGGATTAGTTTTGTGTATTTTCCACTACTAACCAATGGTTTATAACTCCTTTTATAAATATGGAAAGAGGATTGAGAGAGTCATGCGCTCTTTCTTCGCTTGTTTTTCTCTTAGCGGTTGAAGACCTAAGTAGATTGATAATTAATTTAGTGATTAGGGATGAACTAAATAAAAACATTGTAAGTACTACATGTTCCATCTCATATTTTCCTTTTGTTAATGATAAATTAATTTTTTGTGAAGGAAATATAAGATATATTTAGCACTCAAAGGCTCTTCTTAGCACCCTCAGCAAAGACATACACGTGCATAAATAACTCCAAATCCACTATGTTCTCTTGGGGATTGATTGTTCCATAAAAGATTGCATATCGTAGATTATTTCCCTCCAAATGAAGGATATAAAGTAGGATTTCAAACACTTGGGTTTATTCTTAAGCTAAACAACAATAGGAAAATTTATTGGCTTTGATTACGAATAAAAATAGTCTATAATATTTATATTTGACATAATATATTGCACACTTGGGTGGGACAATTCGCCCTAGTAAAAGTCATCCTTGAAGCAATTACAATACACCAGTCATCTCATTCATATTATGGTATTATAAACAAAATATCTCAACTATATTTTTGTGTTCTATGGTCTATCTATAAAGAGAAAAATCCATCGATACTATCCTATTGGAAAAGGATAAAAATTCCAAAAGCACAAGGGATGGGGCACGAAAAAAAAAATCATGTTCTCAAAAGCCCTAGATTCCAAAAGTATGGGGAGATTAATACAAGGAAATGATTTATATGCTCATATTACAAAGGCTAAGTACATTTTCTATGAATCTATAGTGGACTAAATCAAAGTGACCGAAAAAAATCACCAAATGGATCCATCATACGTAAATCCATCCAACAGGCCTATCCCCTCATCAGTGGTTGGTTATTGTGATGCATTCAAGTTTAGGATGGAACTCAAGTTCTAATTAAGAAGGATACATGGATTGGGTGTGAAAACAATCACCTTCTCTCTATGTAGCTCATTCAAAGGATCAACAAAGAATATTTCCTCTTCCTCAATCACATAATGAGACAAGATTTCATCACAGGAAAAACCCATTGGCTTTCTTATAGAGAACTTGACCTAAGAAGGAATTTCCCCCCTTTAGAACTATTATATCATATCCTTGGAGAAATCCTTTTCTGCCCTCATTAATCACACAAATCAATGGATATGCTACCTAAGCCCTTCTACGGGATATGGTCCAAAGATAAGATACACTATTCTTACCAAAGAAAATTGGATAAGTCCTGCCCTCCATTGCGAAAAAAATATGGAAGTTTAAGTTCCCTCTAAATTTCAAATTATTCATGTTATTTTTACTACCAAACAAAGCAACTACTTGGGACGTTCTTCAAAAGAGATCTTTCTTTGATACTGGTTGATCTAGTCTTGAGTGCATGGCTTGTGAAACAAATTCTCACCTATTCTTAGATGACTTTTTCTCTAAATAATTATGGTTGGAAATTCAAAATTTGATGGGAGAAGCACACTTTTTCAAAGAAATTTTGGGCATGTTGGATGATCATGACATGATGCCTCTTGACATTAATTGGTGGAATAATTTCCAACATTTGAGATTTTATCTATGAAGTAGTTTTAATTTTATTTTTCCTAGTGTGTCTATGACTTGTGGTACTATCCTTGGTAAGAAACCAATAACCCATGGGCATCTAAGCCATAAAATTAAGTTTGAAGAATTCACCCATCCTAGGCCACATCAAGCCTTCACACGGTTGCAATTTTTTTATGTCTCTTCTCGATTATTGCAATTTTTGAACCTTGGCTTTCTTACCGAACAAAACCCTCAAAATATTGTCATGCTAGTGATACTTGACTTATTTAAAAGGACATAAGAGTGGGATTTAATGCACTTATGTATGCATAGGCTAATAAATGTCTATAAGTGCAACCACATATTTAACTACTACCTCATGGTGTCTCAATAACACCTCAATGACTTCTAAGCTAAAAAAAACCTCATAAAATTTGAATACTTCCCAATGATAAAAAAATCCATTGCTTTTCAACATTAGATCTGTCACTTTTAAATAATAATCGCTCATATTTAAAACATAAAATAAAAATCATTTAAATCGATTTTATATTATAAAAGACACAAATACTAATATATAATATATATACTTATATTCATAGTAAATGTATCTATATTCTATTTATTTTTCCTCATTTATATTATTTAACAACACTACCTATTACCTTAAACTTGATATAATATTACTCATATTATCACTTTAGAAAAATCATATAATTTTATGTAATTAACCCAATGAATAAATCTTTTTAAATAAACCCAATGTTCACTGTCCTATTAACATTTCTCAAATTCTATTATTATGCATCTTGAAAACTATAAGTCAAATTGAAAATCCTCCTAATTTAATTTCAAAAATTAAAATTTACCATCCTCAACTCAATCCAAACCATTAAAGCTAACCAATCTCAACTCAATCTAAACAAACATAGACATCTCGAAATAATCTTTTGAGTTTTATAAAGTTTTCATTGTTAGATTGAGAAAGGAAGTGTCGTCTTCACTTATTTATAACCCTCCTTTTTTCCCGTCAATTTTTTCTAGGTGCTTAACAATCTCAAAGACGTTAATTTGGTGAACTGAATAGATAGTTATGGTAATTCTATTATTTCACATTGCCATTAACATTCTCCGCATATATAAGTTGTGCCTTGTCGTGATAGACTGATCAGCTTAAGTACATGTGAAAATATGCACATATTTATTGTGAATATTTAAGTAATCTTTATATTCTTTCATTTTTAATTAGATTGACATGAGAATAAAAGTTTTAAATAAAATATGTATAATAATTGATAAATATATTTTTAACGGATTAAATCTAAAATTAAATTTTTGATAGAAATATTTATAATATAATGAAAAGTAATTGTATTTATTTGATAAACCTATTTTTTAATATTCTGTCTTTTTTCCAAAGATTCTAATTTTAGATCCCAAACCCAAAGCATTAAATCTAAAATATTTATGAGAATTTTCAATTATAAAATGTTTCACTTTGAAAAGCATGGTTTATTAAAGCTGGCCCTCTAATTCCCTGGGTATGAGTTATCTTAGCCGAATTTGTGATTTATCAGCAGAAACGCGAGTTTACACATGATATGCGAGTTTTCTCAAGCGAATATTCGTATTAATACTGCTCGACATGCGAGTTAACTGACCATGATACGCGAGTTATCACCAACGAATATTCGACTAGCCGTCGATACGCTAGATTCCAATGGATACGCGAGGCATCAGCACTAGATATGCGCTTTCTCATCGGATACGCTGATTATCACCACTCGATAGACGGGTTATTACGCTGGATATGCCAAGTCTCCGCCGTTTATGCGAGTGATTTCCGACGAATATTCGTGCAATAACTGCCAAATATGCGATAATTTCCCGGTAAGGTGACCTATTGCCCCGGATATGCGCGCTCTCATCCCTAATATACGAATTATCACCAATAGATACGCAATTTATCAGCTGAAAAGCTACATATCACAAGACACGCGACCTATCATATAATACGCGAATTATCACCAACAAATATGCGTATTATCATCAAATACGCGGCTTTTCACCGTAGGATATGCTTATCATTCCTCTGATATGCGCGTTTTCTCCGGTTTTACCAATATTGTCGGGGCTCTACTATTGTACAAGGATTCAAATCCCAATTGGAAAGCATGGTTATGTATTGCATACTAAGGGATTACACCTTGAATATTAGAGTGCATATTGATACTTTTCGTCCAAAGGGTGATCCACCTAGGTTGAAGACTTGATTTCCATAGTTATGAATGGATTTTGAAATGTCATGGGGTAATTTTAGAGAATGATACATTCCATTAATCTGTAAAATACCATTGATATTATATTGGATAATCAGTTACAACAAAAATGTAAAAATAAACCAAAATATATACTATGAAGGGTTAATTTCTTTAGTATCTAGATATGTTATTACTAATTTTGTTGTTGAGGCATGTAATAACTTAACTATGGAAAATAGAGATAGTGAAATAAAAATGTACATCAATAAAAAATAACACTAAAAATATGCTTTGAAGACCCTTTGGGGAGAAAATAAACTAGAAGATTAAGATTCTTCACTCTCTTTTTATGGAACAAAAATAATTCAAATATAATGGAGAACGAACTCCTGTAGTTACCTAAGACTGTGACCCATGGGTTGCTACAGAACTCAAACACCCTCTATTATGCTCTCTCTCTATCCACACCTAGTTACTATACTCTACTATAGAACAAATTGCAATTGAGTAGAATGGAAACCCATTTTTTCCTCCTAGTGCCTTGACTATAACAAAAAACCAATACTAAACTAGAAATTAAGTTTGACTACTTCAAGTCTCAACTAGAGTTACAACTTTGACCCTTCTATATTTCTCTACATAGTCTCCATGCTTCTAGCATATTTTCCATGAGTAACATGATTGCTGTGACATCCTTTCAAATCATAGTAGAAAAGATAAGAAGGTGAACTTTCACGTGGAATAACTTTTTCATTTGAACTATGTTTGGCATTCTTCATTTACTATCTAAAAGGTCTCTAAGCATAGAATAATTCCATAGGGTATAGAACAAGTGATATTTTATGGAACCCAAAAAATTTGTTTAATTCTTGAAACTTCATATGGAAGGTTTCAAACTTTTATTTTCCAAGATAGGGCCCATTGGAAAAAATGACCTTATACGTTGAATAGCACATAGAAGAGAAACCAGCATAAGCACCAATAAATAATAAGGTATCACTCACTAGATGGATATATCGTTTATTATGGAAAGGTAAAGCCACAACTAGCCCATGAATGACCAACCATATGGTGATGATTGAGAGGTTGTCACTAAGCATTCCTAGCCACATCAGAAGAGAGATCACACGTTCCCTCCCTCCTGGAAGTTCGATTAGTCCCAAGATTGAACTCTCTATGGTATAGTAGGAAGGCATGTTTGTGACAAAGGGTCATAACCCTACAAGGACAAGTTGGTCAATCCTTTATTTCTTTATTTTTCCTTTCAGAATCATGGAGACTGCACTTCAAATTAGTGTTTCAAGCTCATTCAACACTTGGAAATGTGCCAACGACCATCACGATATTTATATAGGGTGATCCTTATGTCGATTTTATGTAGACGCCTGTGCTTTTATATCGTGGATGCAAGTGCATGAGGGTTTTAGAGGAATTTCCATAGCAATTTATGTGCAAGGGATATTACACCTAGCTCGAGTTCGACATCTTCAAGTGTTGGATATCGACCTGCACACTTCTTAGGCCATTAGTATGTGACGATTCAAAGGGAGAGGATTTTTCCCATGAAGTGTTTTTCATAATGCTAATACCATCCCCTTTATGCAAGAATGGGTTGGCAATCAATTTGTTTGTCAATATTTTTTTCTTGTTAATAGAATTTCCAAAGAAATTGTTGCAAGAGGGATCTCGCATCTCGATGAAACCTTCAAGTGCTTGGTCAACACGTGAAAATTGGAAGCCTACAAAATTTATGACACAATATCCCAACTAGAGGGTTTCTCAAGTCTATCATGCCTGTCTCATGTTGTTGGGAGGATATCATCAAAGTTTGTGACAAATTTTCAGAAAGACACATCAACTTGGGATTTTTTCTTGTCTGCAATGTGTTTGTCAAAACCATCCAATAAGTAGGCCTTCCTACAGGTGTTGAATCTCCTACATGTAATTTGGCGGATGGTTTGGATGGCGACAAGGGAGGTCTTGAGGATGTAGCTCTTCAAAACTTCCCCATTTTTTGTTATACCTTTGTCTAGACACTTCTCGTGTCTTAAGGTAAAAGAGGAGGACACTGTAGTTTTAATAGCTAATAGAATACATTAGATTACTAGTATTTTGGTAGGATCGATTTGGCTCCTCTATGAAGGAAGGTTATTATAGTTGGAAAGAGATCTAAAAGAATATGGAAATAAAAGGAATACCATTATCTCCTTAGTTGTTGGTCTACAAGGAGGTGTTAGTAGAGGTGCGACATCTTCTTCTGCTAAGGCTATGTCTTTCAAGAAAGCCCTCAAGCCAAATCCCTATCCCTAGATTACCAAGGAGCTTGTAGGTCAAGCTTTTGTGGTGGAAAATTCCTCATATTTCTCAACACTAAAGGTGAATGAGGCCATTAATAAGAAGAGTATAATTAATTTTGAAATATGGGAAATTATATGTTGTTTTAATGGATTTTGGCCTTTATCACATGCTCTTTGAGATTGGGTCCACCAGAACTGGTCCCAAAATATTGATCTGTTATTTTATTGGAAGCGATACCTTTGGTTTTCTTCAAATATTTGGAAGACTGGAAGATGGTTTCGACCGAGGGCCCTAGTTTTGGTGCTGGGTAGGCCTTTAGATTAAGTCGTCGTTTTTGGAGCTTGATCCTGTTACCATGAAATCCTTCTTAATTATTGTTTGAGTTATGATCCTATTGACAGTGCTAGAAATTCGTCAACTAAGGGGTATCCCTGATGTGAAGTCCCAATTAGACCTCACACTGTTTGGAATAAGAGCCCCAACCAAGTAAAGCTTATTCCTGCCAAACCACAGATTCCTCGACCCGTTACTAGGCCTCGTCGATATGTATTTCTAATAGCTCCAACCGAAGCATCCTCTTCTAGAAGTATTGATTCACCCATAGTCGAAGGTGATAGTCGAATTGAACCACAGTTGTCTCCAACTGATTTGTATATACCTGAATCCAAACCTTTTTTACCTGTAAATAAAATGCATTGTATTTCTCATACTCAGTATCCTCCTGTTGAAGAATGGCAATATGCCAACTGTCGCTTTGTCAAAGGTGGAAAATGGCATCCTAAAACCAAGTTCTGTACAACCTTGTCGTCATCCAAACAACCAGCAACACGAGCTGATTGTGCTCCTCTTATAGAACATAATGCCCAAAACACCACTGATTTAGATTAGACTTACCAAATTGGTAATTATCTTACGACATGGTGTGCACATGTAGAAGAAGTTCTGGATGATTTAGGTTGCCAGAGTGAATTAATTTGGCTAATCTCAAGCTGTTACATGATGAACAGCAATAAGATAAACACAGAAGAGAAGCCAAAGAAAGAAGAAAAAGAGAGAAGAAAATGAGAGAATCCCAAGCACCCAAGTTCTCCGAATCAATGGATGTGCCAAATTATTGGGACACAGAGAAAAAACAAGAAGGAAGTGAAGCTGAGTCAAGTGCTCAAGCTGAACACAGAATAGAGCCAGCAAAAACAGTCAAATTTCAGAAGTCAAAAAATGAAATAGCTACTCTAGAAAATGCTGCCTCTAAATTCCCTTCCTCCATTAGACCATCTCTCCAAAAGTCCAATGTCCTTAAAGAAGTCCATAAATACCCCAGGATAGAAGAAGATTTGTTTGCTGCTAATTCTTCTGGATATATTCTTGATTTAGACAAATCTACAAATCCTGCTGAATCTATTAGAATCTAGATTGGTGCCCTTTATCAGATGCAAGTTATCTCTAAAGTGGATAATATTTCCATATTTCTTCTAGCAGAAAAAAGAATGGCCGGTATTGTTCATGACTGGTGGATGGGACCATCAGAAGAAGAACGAATGAATGTAGTTGTTGCTGGTTTAGCTACAGTAGAACTGCTACTCTTAACTCAGTTTTTTCCTGAACCTGTTGATGAAAGGAAACAAATTATAACTGATCTAACAAGAATGGAATTGAAAGATTTAAAGTTTTTAGATCAATTTGGTAATGATTATATGGCCGAGATCTATAAAGCTAATCTGTCCAATGATTCTGTTCAAAAGGTTTCCTTCTTGTTAAAGTTGCCTAGAAATTTAGGTGATATGATAATGAAAGATATAGAATTCCAATGCAAAAGCATTGATCAAACTTACTAGATAGATCTCTTATTTAGGTGTCAAGAAAAGGTCAAATATCTTTGTTGGCAGAAGAAAACCCAAGACGTTTCTCCTGGTCTTGATGTTTGTCATTCTGTATTACCATGGACACCTTTTAAAAAGAGAAAGTCCAACAGCTATGGTAAGTTGAGACCCAAGAGAGTAGCTAATCCCCAAAGACCATTCAGAAAGTTCAAATATTTGAAAAAGAGAAGGCAACCAAAAAGAGACAATGCATGTTTTATCTGCAAGCAAGAAGGTTATTTTTCCCGTAAATGTCCCAAAAGTTCTTCTAACAAGTTGAAAGCATGTATAGAAATTGAAGATTTTGTAGATAATTGGTCTGTTGTTGATTCCCAAGATGAAGTGTCAGATGTATATATTTTAACTGATGCTTCCCTGTCTGATACTGAATTTGTTCCTGATATTTCCTAGAAAATGAATATTTGTTATGATTGTTCTGAATCTGAGCATGAAGATGAATTACACTATAGTGATGAGTATAGCTCTGAGGAATACACTGAAGAGACGTCTGAAAATTCTTTAGATGACACTGTCTTAGTTCATAATTCTGATCAAGGTAACAAGAATTCAAATTCCGTTTTAAATTCCTTGCCTCCACAATCCAATTTGAATTCTTTCTGCCCATATCCGAACACAGTTGCTTCCTCATCCTCATATTTTCCTGTCCGCACCACTGTTCCCAATGATGAAAGCTCGTTTCTAAAAAAAAAATTGTTAGATCCAACAATCTCCTTTACATTCCGGTTGAAGTCCAAGTTCGAGGAGAATGGGTATCTGTTGATGCTTTTATTGATACAAGTGGTTCTAACAATTTGGCTCGTCCGTCTTTGTTTAAAGGTTTGTGGAAACCTTTACAGAATATTTTGGTTTCTGAGACCATTGGTGGCTCTGTAAATCTCACCCATTATGTTGATAATATTTCTTTAAGACTTGGGGGGAGTATTGTTAAAATTTCTGCAATTCAACATTATGATGCCTCCGCAAGCTTGTTTCTTGGAATGCCATTTATCAATTTTGTCTTGCCAGTAACTATCAGTGAAGACAAGATAATCTGTAATATCAAGAAGAAGGCAATCGCAGTTCCAAGATTGACTCTGGCCAACTTTGAAGCCAGAAGAGAAAACAATCAAAAGAAAGTAGGTGTCAAAAAATCTCAAAATGAATCGCATGATTGGCAAGAAGTTTTGCAGATATATGAAAACAAGAGTCAGCCAAAACAAAAATCCCATAGAAATCCTTATTGGTCTCATGATCAAATAAATCTTTTTGATGAATTAATGAAATGTTGTTCTGAGAATCCTAAAGCATTATGGAGTATAGAGAGTCCCCAACAAGACATAATAACTCTACATGATAACAGGGTCACTGGAAAATTAATACCCTATACTCCAGCAGATGAAAAAGAAGTTAGAAAGCAGATTGAAGAATTGTTACATCTTCAGTTAATTGAACCCAGTTCTTCACATTATTCTTATTCTCCTTTCCTGGTTCGAAACCATTCAGAAATTGTCAGAGGAAAAGCTAGAATGGTTATCAATTATAAGCCTTTGAATGCCATAACAAAGAGTTTTAATTATCCTCTGCCACGCCAGGAAACAATAATGCAGAAAATCTAGAACAGTAAGATCTTCAGCAAGTTCGACATGAAATCTGGTTATTATCATATTCAAATTAAAGAAGAAGATCACAATAAGACCGCTTTCACATGTCTTGCCAATTTTTACCAATGGAGAGTTGTTCCATTTGGATTGAAGAATGCTCCAGCATTCTTCCAGAGACGAATGGATCATATCTTTGGTCAATATGATTTTATTGTTGTATATATTGATGATATTTTGGTTCACAGTCCTGATCTTGAAAAAAATTTGAAGCACTTACAGATCTTCCTAGAAGAGGCCAAGCAACATGGTCTTGTTTTATCAGAAAAGAAGATGCTTCTTTTTCAAGATAATATTGATTTTTTAGGTATTCATGTCAGTGATGGGAAAATTCAGATGCAGCCCCATGTGTTGACTAAGTTGTCTGAATTCCCTGACCAGTTGCAAGATGTTAAGATGATCATCGTTTTCTAGGAATCTTGAATTATGTCCATAAATACATTCCTAGACTATCCGAGAAAACTGCCCCAATTCGTAAGCATTTGCATTCTGGTTGGTCATATGAAGCTCCAAAGGCAGTTAAATTGCTCAAAGCTGAATGTCAGAATTTCCCTGAGCTCAAACCACCCGATAATGGTTTCCTCATTTTACATGCTGATGCCTCTGATAATTTTTGGGCAACAGTCCTTTTTGAAAGGAAGGGAGAAAGTCAAGATGAAGTTTTATGTGCATATGCATCCAGCGAATTCCTAATTCACCAGAAAAATTATTTTCCAGCTGAAAAAGAAACCCTTGCCATTTTCAACGGTATTCAGAAATTCGAGTTATACTTAGCTCCCACCAAGTTTTTAATTAGAACTGATTCCATGAATTTTAAATATTTTATGATAGCCAAGATTTCAAAACAACTAGCAAGAGGATGACTCTTGGCTTGGCAAATGTGGTTTCAAATGTATGATTTTGATGTTGAGTGGGTTCCCAGTAACTCCAATTATTTGGCTGATGCTCTTACCAGAGAAATGAACAAAGTTCATGTTCATCGGCACATAATAGATATTTTTGATCTTCCTAGTAAGACTCATGCAGATGATAACTTTGAGACCTTTGTTAAACGATTTCAGATTCTTGAATTTGTTCTTGGTGATGTTGCTGATGAAATCAAAAAGGTCATTGGTTTGCGACTCCGAAGAAATCAATGGATACAGTGATGCCAAGCATGGCAATCTAAAAATGTTGGTGTTCTTTTAGGCCTTGATGAAGATTTGGTAAAGGTATATCCTCTACCTAATATGAAGGTAAAATTGTATTTTAAAACTCTGGATGACTATTGGTCTAAAGAATACACTGATGAGATGATTAAAGTACTACAAACCCTGAATTATTATCAGATAATTGGAGGAGTTGATTTTTCTTTTGCTGTATATACTTCTGCTAAGATGTTAGATTTAGAAGAAATTAATATGACTGAGAAGGTCGAAATATTTTTGAAATCCTTGAGAATTCCTGATCTCTTTGAAGAGATTGAAGCTGCATTCCTTCAAAGAAATGATGAGAATTTTGCTGGCACAGATTCTTTTCCCCAGTATGAGATTTTTGCACCATTTGCCGATTGGGAGATAAAAGAAGGCCAATGTCAAAAGAAGATACAGATCAGAGCTTCCCAATGTGTAGAAAGGACGTTACAATACTTGAGAACTTTCTCCACACCATGGGACTATCAATATGGAATTTAGAAATCCCATAGTGCCAAACTCTTTTGCTCAGGTATATGGTCTTTGTAAAGTTGATACACCCAAGATAGTGAATAATCAAGAAGAAATTAAGAAGATTACATCATGGCTCAAAGAATTCCACACCTTGAAGTTGGCGGAAAAATTGTCAATGCTTAGAACTTTGGATAGGCTTCAAGGAAGAGTTGGAGTAATCAAAATGTGGATAAATCAAAAGGCTCTAATCACGATTAGTGTTATGTCTAGTAATTGGAGTGATGATGTAGCTTGTTTGATAAATCTGTTATTGTCAACTAAAGTGTGTTCATCAATGATATTTGAAATGGCTTGGCAACAACAAGAAGATATCAGTCATAATTGTAAATTATGGGTCCAATTTGCCATCGAACGCTCAGTCAGCATGTTCCGAATCTTTAAGTGGGAACTATTAGATGGAGTGGAGCTATCAGTCCAGACAATGCCCAATTTCTGAAAAAGTAAAAAAGATTCTTTTCTTAACATAGAGATTGATCCATTTGCCTATGTTAACAGGTGGACTAAAGCTGACAATGAATATGTTTTTCCTCAGAAGAATCTTCATGTCACGATGGATACGATAAAGTTTGAAACAGGACAAACTTCACGGGCACCACTCAAAGGAGAATCTTCTACAGTCATGACCAGCGTAAAAGGAAAAGAGAAAGTATCTGAGGAAAAGGAAACAATGTTCATCGACATGTACTAAGATGCTCAAGAACAGCACGACCCCACATGGGAGGACGAATATTTGAAGTGGCTCAACACCTCTTGGTTAAAACAAAAGCTTCCTTCTCAATCATCCTTAGGTTTTGATCCCGGTTCAGATGTTCAAAGTGACCGAAGTCTGATGGGACCTTGGTAGTGCGGTTTCTTTTTATTGTACTCGAGAATATTGAGCAGACACCGTCTAGACTAAGTAATGTTAGACAAGGACCCTCAATTATTCTCATATGTTTTTTAATTCTATAAGTAAGAGTTTGTGTGTATGGTAGATCATCAAGTGCCAGAGTGAGTGTGTGTGAGAGTGTTTTGTATTATGTGCTCCTAGAGACCAAAGACTAGAGAGTTCTTCTCTTTGTGGCATAACATGGTATGTAACATATTTTCTTGAATTAATATTGAAGCCTGTTGGGCCGCCTGTCTGAGGACAGTTTGTTTCCAAGATCATCTCAAGGTGAGATTGGAAAGCGAGTTGGAGAGCGAAGGAGTTGCATGTGTCCTCGTGTGTCTCAAGTTGATGTGAGGAATATCAGCACACCCTTCAGAAGTTCAAGTAAGTTACGGAGTCCACTATTTTTATTGGACTCCTACCCAAAAAAACCCAACGCACCAAAATTTACATGGTTTTTATTATAACCTATTAATCAAAAGTAGGCCCTAACCGTATTGAAATCTAAAATAAACAATAGTAGCATAAATATATTTTTTCATCAGGCTTTAAAGCTAGATCCTCCCCCATAGAATTTCGTCGTTATTAAAATACTTTTAATCATCCTTAGAATAAAATTTTACTTGTCAATTAAAAACATGATATCTATGATTGATCAAAAACAATATATCTATGGTTGGGAAAAATTGAAGCAAATAATTCTTGTAGCTCATAAATACACCACTCTCATGGATAAAGTGCCATTCATTCTAAATTTTCTGTACCATTAAACCAATCTACTCACTTTGGAGTCTTTAACCACCTAGAGCTAACACGTACTCTTAAAACTGGCAAACCGGTACTCTTAAGATTGGCAAAGATCAAGAGTGTACAAAGATGAAAAATGTGGGTTGCATGGGTATGTTTCCCTTGACTAACACCTAATTTCAAATGAAAAAGATATTCTAAATATAAGTGCAAACCTGTATCAGCACCACATCGAATTGGAACCCCTTATAGGTTCTATCATAAATACTCCATGCCATTCAAGAATAAAAAGTAGAAGCATGTCTAGGATTAATATTCTAGACTATTTATTCAGAACTAACATTTTGATCATAGTGAATATAAATATATATAGTTGT
Source organism: Pinus taeda (assembly GCA_000404065.3). Classification (NCBI taxonomy): domain Eukaryota; kingdom Viridiplantae; phylum Streptophyta; class Pinopsida; order Pinales; family Pinaceae; genus Pinus; species Pinus taeda. The sequence goes on from APFE031702726.1 coordinate 19,596, forward strand.
AATTATAGTTTATGGTTTTACTTTGAATTTTGAGAAGGAAAAATGATAGATTTGTATGATAAACAATATCATATATATAAATCTTTCAGATTAATCACATCTTTAGGATTTGGTTGATGTTTCGACCCAATTAATGTGGTTCATCCTCAGGACAAGGTGAGAAATCAATCCATTTGAAGGAATAAATAGCATGGATGCATCATTGCCTAGAGTTAGCCATTAAAAATTAGCCGTTGTTAAATTCGTTATTGAGGAAGGTAAAATATTATTTAAGAAAAAGTGGTAAGGAGTTCTCTGTTTAATTATTCAATACTTAGTTAGAAACTAGTTGTTATGTAATAATTAATTATTTAATTTCGATATTATGAAATCATAATTTAATGATATCAATTTATATAATATTATATAAAAATAATTAATTTATATAATATTATTTGTTAGGGGTTGACTTATTTAAATAAATATATTCGGTTGAAAACTAGCTGTTAGGAATAATTCAAAATTAAAATATTTAATTTCATTATATTTAATAATAATTTATAAAAATTAATTAAATATTTTATTTCACTATATTTTAATGATAATTTATTAATATTATCAATTTCTTTAATAAGAATATTTATTAATATTATCCATTTAATATCATTATTATTTATTAGAGGATAGCTTGTTTCCCTTAAATAGGAGGATAGTAGTGTAGGAGGAAAGTAGTGATAACTCTAAAGGTTAAATAAGAAAAACGTTAATAGTTAAGTTGTATTATTAAGCGCAAAGTGTATTTTAGTTCTATTAATCATTAAAAAAAAAAGAAAGAGGATGCTCTAAGATATACTAATCATATTCGACATATGGAGTTGAAGAAATTAATAAGGATAATAGGGGATAAAACTAGAAGAAGATAAAAGAAAATAAGAATTGGAGGGAGAAAGGAGAAAAAAGGAGGAAGAGTCATGAAGAGAGAGTTGGAATCCATCTTTTACTTAATTTCAAACCATCATCCGTATTAAGGTTACTAGCATGCTTTTCAATTTCAGTCGCTTCCCTAAGTTTCCTGTGGTGAAAATGATCAACCCTAGCAATGACTTTGGATTCCTCAATGACTTTGTGTTCCGATTTCTTTGCACGCTCGGCAAGGATTGATGTGTGGGAGTGATTGTGTCTAATGTCTACAGCATGTTCATTAATTATTTATTTAATAGACCTACCTATTTCTTCAATGTAGGGGATACCACAGGAGTAGGGAACAAGGTAGACCCCTTTCGTTTCCTTGGGGTCAATAGGGTCCTTAATAGATCTAAGAGAACTTTTAATGGTATTGAGAGGTTTGAATGAAGAAGAGACATTGATCTTCTTAAGTATATGGACAATCCTATCTGTGGTTCCTTGGATATACAAGAGATGAACCTTAGAGATAAGATTAGCACGAACGGGTTTAATTCTAGGCACTTTGTTGGCATTGTGAAAGGCCTTGAGGATTTGAGGTATGCTATACCCATTATTTTTAAAAACTTCAAGATGTTGATATTTCTCTTGTTCAAGGTGGATATCATCAGATATTCTTAGAGCACGGGTGGAAAGAGTGCTGAGAACCCGTGAATTTCTAAGCTGGGAAATGATGAGAACTGGCATGAAGATACTGTTCTGTGTGACTCTTTTTTCTAAAAACTTGGTGACAGATAGAACCATCATCTCTCCTAGAAAGGAAAATGTAGAGAAAGGGAAGGTGTCCATTCTCCTCAACTTCCATCGTGAACTTGATGGAGTCTGATTGAGAATTAAGGTGGATAAGAAACAAATCCAGTTTCTCATAACCATAAGGCTAGATGACACATGTATCATCAACAAACCTTTTCCATTTTTTATGGCAAAATTGAGCAGTGGCTAAGGCCTTGGCCTCAAAATCTTCCATAAACAAGTTAGCGATGATGGGGGAAAGAAGGGGATCCCATTGCAACACTGCAAGTTTTCTCATAGAACTCATCTTGGAAACTGAAGAAAGTCGAGGTGAGGCAGAGGCCAACTAACTTGGCAGTGTCTTTGTCAGTGATGCGATTTGTGATATCAATGGCTTCTTGGATGGGGATTTTGTTTTATAATAGTACGATGTCAAAACTAACCAGCATGTTGTAGAAATTTTGAATAATATGACACTTATTCACAGAGATTATCCTGATTATACACTATTTGCAGAATCATGCATAATACATAACCTCCTTTACGTTGATCATTAATTTTGCGGAATTAAGAAACGATCACATGTGCACATTGAAACATCAATCACACATATCAACACAGTATGTACTGGGGAAAGCATACAACTGAAAACCCCTCAATTATCTATATTTTATAATGATAGAGAACATGTAACAATACATAGTACAATACTCCTCGCAAGTACTCAGTACTATCTCCACCTGTTACACACAAACTAGCTAAGATCTGAATCAAGTCACAGGTTCAAATATCCTCTGATGTTTGCCTGCCTCCACTGCGCAATCCCTGCTGAGAATAGAACCGAATGTGTGATCCAAATTCGAATTCCCTTGGTTTGTACTCCGCAATCCTCATTGGCAATCTCAATCCATTGATTGTGCAAATCTCATGCACAGCTATAGTCACAACTGATAGTAGACTCACCCTTTCACCCACCTCTAACACTTGTCTCCACTGAACTATCCATGCACTGAGTTAACTGATGTATTCTTTAGGTTATTTATGAGTTAATTATTAGTGAATTAATTAATAATTAATTCACACCACTCATCACTAGTGTATTTGGCAGTTAGACTAGATACAACTAGTTCAACTAAGTCAAACTGAACACAACTCCATCAACTCCTCAATCAACTCCACCAAACTAAATCACTTGAGTTCTAACTGAAATCCATCATGCAATAGCTCAACTAACCCATAGGAAAAGTGTATTTCCTTATGACAGTTGCATGTGCCACATCTGTAGCTCGAACTGAAGTGTTGCAAGATGATAAGATAATGTTTATAGTCTAAATATTATTAAGAGCTAATAATATTCGATTGTTCTATTTTTAGATTGGCAGTCTAAAAATAGACTCCGCCCATATGTCTAAAAATAGAGGTCCATCTATTTTTACCAACATGACCAATCATCCATAAATAACATCCTGCAACTCATAGACCATGATCCACATGTCTAAAAATAGACTTTGCGCCAAAAATAGCCTGCGGGCCCACTTAGTGAAGGCGACTTCTTTTAACTAAGCTCCATCATCTTGTTGCATTTTCAACACTCCCTCTCAACAAGATATGGATTATCTGCAACCCCTATCCTGCCTTTGTGGTATTCGAGTTTGCTTCTCGTGAGCGCCTTCATCAAGATATCAGCATCCTGATCCTCCGTGGGAATGTATGAAAGTAACATGATTCTCCGCTGCACACAATCTCTGATATGATGGTACCTGATGTCGTCCGTTGGACTCCTTGCCCAATTTGCATCTGTGAAGCCACATAGCTTCACCTCATCTTCCTGTCTGTACCACAATCCATATCCCGATGTGTTCCAAGCACGAGGTGATTGTTTCAACCCATACAGCACTCTCTTGAGCCTGCACACATGCGACTCGCTGCTGAAGATCTCGAAACCTTCGGGCTGCTCTATGTACACCTCCTCCTCAATGACTCCATTGAGGAATGTAGTCTTCACATCCATCTGTGCTGAGAGAGCAAGAATCGTCCGTATGGAAGAATACCTTGCGACAGGTGCAAAGGTCTCCTCATACTCGATCCCCACTATCTGTGAGAAACCTCAGGCAACAAATATTGCCTTATACTTCTCCACACTGCCATCAGCTGCCTGCTTCACTTTGTAGATCCATCTTGAACCCACCACTGATTTCCCCTCCGGTCCTGGGACAATCTCCCATGCACTGTTTCTAATAATCAAATCATACTCTTCCACCATGGCATCTACCATGCGGGATCCTCCACAGCTTCCTCGAAAGAGGATGGCTCAGTCACAACACATTTGCTCCCAAGAGCCATGTATCCAATGTACCAATCAGGTGACTGTCTCTGTCTGCGCTGTGCTGTATGTGGCCCTACAACCTTCTCTGCATCTTGAGCTAGTCGCTCAGCTTCTGTAGTGCGCTTTCGCCCTTTGATGGTTGGCATTGCATGAGTGGTCTCTTCCACTCCATGAACTTCATCTTGTGGCTGATCCACATCCTCAAGCTCATCCTTAGGAACTAATAGCTCCTCATCTGCATGCAAGTGTGGCTCCCTCTCAAGTGAACACTTCATGGCTTTCTCCTCCTAAAATTTGATATCCCGTCACACAACAGTCTTGCGACTGTCTGGCAAATACACACGATAGCTGTGGGGCGTATCAGTGTACCTCACAAATATCCCAACTTTTGTGCCAGCTCCAGCTTCTTCCTAGCATCCTTCGTCACATGCATGTAAATAGAAGAACCAAAAATCCTCAAATGGGAAATATCAGGCCTCTTACCAGAATAAGCCTCCTCGGGTGTACTCATGGCAACTATCTTATGAGGACAACGGTTCTGCACATTTACTGCAGTATTGCATGCCTCCGCCCACAAGTGAAGGGGTAGGCCCTGATCATGCAACATCACCCGTGCAGCACCCACGATCGTTCTGTTCTTCCGCTCAGCAACCCCATCATGCTATGGGTTATGGGGAGCTATGAGCTCTCTTCGAATCCCTTCTGTGCTACAGAAGTTCTTGAACTCGCCAGAGATGAATTCACCACCATTGTTGCTCCTAAGAGCCTTCACCTTCTTCCCCTATTCCTTCTCGACCAGTGCTTTGAACTCACAGAACATTGAGTGTGTTTCGCTCTTCTTCTGCATGAAGAAGATCCAACACTTTTGAGAGAAATCATCAACAAAGATCACATAGTACTTGTGCTTTGCTGTCGAAGCTACTAAGAAAGGTCCACACACGTCTGTGTGAATTCTCTCAAGGATTGTCGTGGCGCGACTATCCTTCTCGTGAAAGGTGGCTTTCAGAAATTTTCCCAAAGTACACCCCTTGCACTGATCTGATTGCGCAAGAGTGCCTTTTGGAAGCCCAGTAGGAATCTGCTGTAGTATCTTCAAGGCTCCATGGTGAAGGTGACCCAATCTCCGATGCCACAACTCACCATCATCCTAGCTCACCACTACTTCTGCCTTGCATGCCATTGCTGTGCAGCCATCTACATGCAACTGATAAAGATTCTTGCCTCGAACCCCTATCTTCCGGGTTTCTCCAATTGTCTTACTATGCAGGAAAGCCTTTCCCTCGCTGAAAACAACATCATATCCCTTGTCTTCTAACATCGCCACAGAGATAAGATTCTTCTTTAATCTGGGAACATGGATCACTTCCTTCAATACGAAGGGTTTACCAGACTCCCTCTCAAAGGAAATGGTATCGATACTAGTCGCACTATATCTACCATCATCACCCATCTCGATGTGCACTCCAAGATCTTTCTAATCTAGATTAGAAAATAAATCTCGATCTCCTGTCATGTGAAAAGACGCACCACTGTCCAAGAACCATACCGATCCCATCACACTTGATACCAAGCATGCGATCAGCGAAAAATCCAGCTCAAACTACGAGGCTAAGGCCTCTCCCACTGCAGATCCAGTAGCTTTTTTATTTTTCTTCTTCTGCGGACAAATTGTGGCATAATGTCCATGCTGGTGATAGTGAAATCACTTCACCTTGGACATGTCCTGCTTCTTGCCTTTCGCACCGGAATGAGAAGCTTTCTTCCCCTTCTTTGCTTTGGCAGCCAAAGTGCAATTTTCTTCATCAGATGCCTTTGATAAAGATCCATCCCTAGTATTCCGCCTGATCTCCTCTTGCACAAGATACGACCAAAGTCTCTCCCATCCTGGAAATTTCTCCTGACCATTGACAGAGTCCTGATAGGAATGCCAACTCTTCGGAAGACCAAGGAGAGCCAAGCTCACTAATTCCTCATCATCGGCAGTCACCCCCACACTTCCTAGCTCATCCCGGCATTGGGTGAACTTCGTGAGATACTTGGGCATACTGTCTCCATTCTCACACTTAATGTTTCTGAGTTTATCCTTGAGCGCCAGCTTCCTCTGGTCGCTCTTGCTTTGGAATAAATGTGCCAACGCTTTCCACATCAAGTATGGAGAAGCCTTTCCATGCAGGCTAGATACAATGTGATCCCTCATGCCCTCCAACAGAATCCTTCGACACTTTGTTGTCTTATTTTGCCAAGCCTCAACTTGAGCAGCATCAGTAGGCTTTGGGACTTCAGCATCTATGAACTCCTTCAACCCATTGTCATATAACACCGCCTCCATCCTGTCTTTCCATGCAATATAATTCGAGCTGCCTTCAAGGGCATACTCCAATCGCAATCTGTTGAAAGAGATTTCAACTTTGAAACCAAGAAAACACTACTGCAAATTTGAATTCCACCAGCTCAAAACTCAACCGCTTCTGATCTAAAATTTGTGAGAACAAACTATTTCTCATACAGAGATTGACTGTATGGGCATTCACCAGATCTCTCACCTTCCAAAACAAGGATGAATACAGAGGCTACCTAGCCCGATTACAGACTCTGCCTGAAGAAATAAAATGTAATCACCTTCTGAATAATAGATCCGATGATCAACTTTGCTGCTCCGATACCATGTAGAACTTTTTATACAAATCAACTAGCTCTGATACCATGTAGAAATTTTGAATAATATGACACTTATTCACAGAGATTATCCTGATTATACACTATTTGCAGAATCATGCATAATACATAACCTCCTCTACGTTGATCATCAATTTTGTGGAATTAAGAAACAATCGCATGCACACATTGAAACATCAATCACACATATCAACATAGTATGTACTGGGGAAAGCATACAGCTGAAAACCCCTCAACTATCTGTATATTATAATGATAGAGAACATGTAGCAATACATAGTACAATACTCCTCACAAGTACTCCGTACTATCTCCACCTGTTACACACAAACTAGCTCAGATCTGAATCAAGTCACAGGTTCAAATCTCCTTCGTTGTTTACCTGCCTCCACTGTGCAATCCCTGCTGAGGATAGAACCGAATGTGTGATCCAAACTTGAATTCCCTTGGTTTGTACTGCGTAATCCTCATTGGCAATCTCAATCCATTGATTGTGCAAATATCATGCACAGCTATAGTCACAACTGATAGTAGACTCACCCTTTCACCCACCTCTAACACTTGTCTCCACTGAACTACCCATGCACTGAGTTAACTGATGTATTCTTTAGTTTATTTATGATTTAATAATTAGTGAATTAATTAATAATTAATTCACACCACTCATTCACTAGTGTATTTTTCAGTTAGACTAAATACAACTAGTTCAACTAAGTCAAACTGAACACAACTCCATCAACTCCTCAATCAACTCCACAAACTCAATCACTTGAGTTCTAACTAAAGTCCATCATGCAATAGCTCAACTAACCCATAGGAAAAGCGTATTTCCTTTTGGCAGTTGCATGTGCCACATCCGTAGCTCAAACTAAAGTGCTGCAAGAGGATAAGATAATGTTTATAGTCCAAATATTATTAAGAGCTAATAATATTCTACTGTTCTATATTTAGACTGGCAGTCTAAAAATAGACTCCGCCCATATGTCTAAAAATAGAGTTCCATCTATTTTTACCAACATGACCAATCATCCATAAATAGCATCCTGCAACTCATAGACCATGATCCATATGTCTAAAAATAGACATAGTCTAAAAATAGACTTTGCGCCAAAAATAGCATGTGGGACCACTTAGTGAAGGCGACTTCTTTTCACTAAGCTCCATCATCTTGTTGCATTTTCAACATAAACATGGCACTGCGCATTTTCCACTGGCACTGCGTGTTTGACACTGGTCTTTCATGTTTGATAGTTGGCCCAGTGTTTCACTATTTCTCTTCAAATTTGATTTTTACCTATGGGAAATCAATGTTTTATTGATGTAATTGATGTGGTTGATGTAATTATTATGTTTTTACTGTTACAACGTTAAAATTGGAAAATAGGGCCAAACTTCATGTGGGTCATCTTATTCATGGCTAATAATATTTTTGTTAGATTCCTCTCGTCCAAAGGTGTAGGATTGATCTAAATATCATTCGATTCCGATAAGTATTCATGGAGATATGAATTTATTTTGATTATGCAATTATTATCAAACCAACCTACAACTTATGTAGGCTCAAGAAGCCCAAACGTCATGTCTATTCAACCTCTACGTTTTAGTATAAATAGAAGAGGACTTCAAGTCATTTCTACACCCACTTGGATCTCCTCCTCTCTGTTATCGGGAAATCTAGTGTCTATGCAGAGCTGCTAGTCCTGCTAAGACGTGTAGCTATCTTAGAAACAAACAAATTAAAGTTACTTTCATTTTCCTTTATGAGAAGTAGATAGGAGAGGAGCAAAGAATACCAACCTCAATCTCTCGCTCAGTTCCTTACTTGTTCCTCCTCTTCTCTGACAGATCTTTGCCACTCTTGCCTTAATTTCTCCGCTTCAAAGAGTACCTATAAACTCAAATCAGCATAATACCTCCAAAGTGCAGAGATCTACAATCATAAACAATATAGGACCAGATATATATTGACCACACAAATGCATATATATTATCAAACATACAAGAATGTGGAGGAAAACTTAAATACCTTTATCGATGTAAAGATTAGAAGAGAGGATTACAACCCATTGATCTGACCCAGCGTCATCCTCCCAGCATGAAAGCCCTTCTTCACCTCATGAAAAGCTTAGATCACCCAACACTATGATATTCCACCA
>APFE031702744.1:0-45625 GCA_000404065.3 Pinus taeda
TCCTTTAGGCCTTCCCTGTGATGTCTTTTTATACCAATTCCAAAGTAGTTTTTTAGTTAGGAATTGGTTGGGAACAGTTGGGGCCACGGGCACTAACAGGTGACCAGCAGGTAAAACCCGTGATCGCCGCCCGAAAATAAGGATTTTTATATTTTTTTAAGTGTTTTAATACATATACGCGGGTTGGGTATATATGGACCCGTGTATACACGCGTTTAACTCAGGGCAATGTCGCGTACAAATAAAACACTGTTTTTTAAATTTGGGACCAGGTCTGGAAGGAGGGGTTTCCCTAGGCCATGAGTGCAGCATCACAAACCATAATAGTGAGATTTGGAGCTATAACAACAGCTAACGAACCACCAACAATAGATGATGAGAAGCCCTCATCAGTTATTTCCAACTCAACAGTGGAGGTAAAAGATGTTGATTTCCCTTCAGTTTCATCTTCACATAGTATGATTTCTATTGGAAATGTGGAGATACCAATTACAGGGACAAACATGAGGCTCCTTACCAGGAGGAGGTACAAGGAGGAAGAAGGACTTGGTGTTAGTAGCCAAGGCATAACTCAACCATTGGAGGTTGAGCAGAGACCTCGATTTGTAGACTTGGGATACATGCAGGAGAATGCTCGAACATGTCAGAAGCTTCCATGACATTGTTGAAATCGTCAAGGAAAGAGAATTATGGGAACTCATCACCATCATCCCATGGTAGTGCTCATTGCCAAGAAAGAGCTAAGGCAAGCTCTCATCGCCATAATGACACCAGAGAAAACTAGGAAAGTCATAACCAGTCTCGATATTCGAATGTTCATTTCGATTATAATCATGTTGTTAATGATGAACATAAAACATGGCATAAAAAAAATGTACCTTTTGTGGATTACATAACTTGCATAACCATATATTTGTTGAGTGCTTGAATAGAATGGCAACACAAAAAAGGATGAGGCATGAAATACGCTCTCAACAACAGGAAAAGAAGAAGGTAACGAAGATCTGGAGGAAGAAGACTTATTGCAATCATTGCAACCTAAGTGGTCATCAAAGAGCCACATATTGGAGGCTCCATCCAGAGTTGCACCTTAAAGACAAAGCATCGGTGCATGAACCAGTTGGAAAAGACGTTCGACAAGCAAAACCACCACAGGGGGTGGACCCATTCACATTGATAAGTGAAAAATGGTTTCTAGATATGTTAGCTTGTCATGATCGTGCTTTGGTGAATCATTTGTTGCAATTTAAAATGTAAAAGTGATGATGTGTTTTCCATCACTTGTTAAGCAAAAATGATGTCTAGCATTATTTTTTGTTGCATTTTAAATTGTGAGAGTCATGATATGTTTTCCATCACTTGTCGAAGCAACAATGATGTTTGGCATTATTTTTGTAAATCATGTGTTGAAGTGATGATGTGTTTTCCATCACCTTTTGAAGCAACAATGATATTTTGGCCTTATTTTGATAGCTAGGGTATTGTTTCCATTTTGATGTAAACTTGACCACCGAGTATGTGATATAAACTCGTGGCAAGTATGGGATTCTTGGGACATTAGTTGGTCTTGTAACTCAAGCATGTAATTTGAAAAATTATACTACAGGTTTGCAGAGGTTGGAGGTGTCAGCTCTTTGCTTATGGCTTTGAAGGACAAAGGTGAAGGAGAAGGAAGGGTGACTTATTAGACACTTGTAAGTGTAGACAAGGTACAAAGAAGTTGCAGATTATTTTCATGCTTTTGGAGGACCAAAAGCTCCTCAGTGGGGATGATTGATCCAGGTGGCTCCAGACACATGTAGAAGTCCCAGAGGACTCAGAAAGGATCAAAATTCAAAGTGTTTAGAATGCTCCCAAACTGGCACCAGATAGAAGTGTTCATCGCCCTCATTCGAATGGTGAAAATGACACTCAAATCCAGGCTCGTATGAGGGAGAAAGATACAGCCAATGTTTTGGTCAAAGTTGGGCAGTGGGCTGGGTTTAATGGTCCTACAAATTGACTGAGTCCCAGACATGGAATCTGGCTCCCGAAGAGTGGATGAATTTGTTGGATATTTAATTTGTCTAATATCCCTTATATTAGACAAAATCAACAAAATGTCTATTATTCAATAAAAATAAAAAATATTAAAATAGGTGGTGGGCCATGACCCCTAACCTTCTATCAGCCTCCCACACAGACTACACACACACACACACACCCACACACACACACAACACACTACACATCACACATATATAATAATATCTTGTTAAATTAAAATACGGGCGAACAGGACATGATGGTTGAAAATACTGAGGGGAGGGGGGGGGGGGGTAAAATCAGTATTTCTCAAGTAATTCAACACTTTTAAATCTTTCCAGAGCATTAGTTAATCTTCAATTATCATTAATGTTTATGCAATAACAACAATGAATAAAAGAACACAAGAGGCACAACAATTTTAGGTGGAAAACCCCCTTTGGGTCAAAAACCACCGAACACTTTTCTAATAATTCTTTAATCTTTAACTCCAATTGAAAAGAAAGCTCCAACTTCCTAGAATCTAGAAGAGCATTCTTCTCTAGCTCCCATTGGATGGATGCTCCAACACCCAAGATTCTTTAGTAGTCGACTAAACGGATGCCCCAGCACCCAATGTGCTACAACTCACCCTAGCACCACCCTACTACCCTGTAGAAGAATAAAAGAATAATGGACTCTTGTACCAGGGAAAATGGTCCACTTTACAATGATATAGAATAATGTAGAAGAAGACAACATACTAGACCATAACCCCAACTATGACACAACCACCTAATGATGATCCTAGACCTGCCGACACTGCCTCTTCAACTCTTGGCAGATAGACACTTGTACAGCTTTTACAAAGATGCTTTTACAATGACTCTGTATAATGATACTTTTACAATGTCTGTATGCAGTGCTGCCCACTTGAAGACTTCATGTGGTGAACTTCTTGCTGTTGTTCTGCACCTTGATTGCTACTCTTTTCATGCTACCCCTTCTCATTCTTCTAAACATTAGATCATGCATTGAGTCTTCTCTTGATGTATATATAATACCTACAAAAAGTCTTCAAGGAAATACCCATGACATGATAATAGCAAAACTTACCTCATCCTGCAGAGCATATGTCAGTGCTAAAAAAAAACAACAAATTAGAATATAAAGAACCTAATGCAATTAAGAGATGAACATGCATATACAAAAGATACTTACCTGTAGTTTACCTATGTTGCATCATTTTGCTACACCTTGCTCTTTGCTGCCCTAGAAAGCCTAGTCCTTTGCACCCCTTGACAACACTTGATCTAGTTTTTCTTGCCTTCTAGGAGCACGATTTTTAATCCGATGTATCTCTATGATTTCAGATCCCTAACATGTGATCTTCAATCCTATAGAATCCCTTTGAGTCTTATTTCCAATTCCACAGGTCTAACCCGATTTGGACTCTTCAAGACAAAGTTATGCCCAATCTCTCACAATGACCTAATTATGGACTCGTTAAGTAGAGCGAATTTGTATGACATGCCATGTGTCACTATTTCCTCCTTTGGCTCTGAAATTGATACATAGAAAACTACAATCCGTGCACTATCCACCACTTTTTACAGAATTTCAATCCTCTTCTCAGAGAGAGAGAGTTATGACGATTTTCCCAAGTTCACTTCTTTGAGATGAAATTCGGAAGCCTGAAAAAACCTTAACTTCAACAGATCATATCTCTGAAAATATAGAGAACCAAGATCTGAAATTCAGTCATGACATTCATCAGGATTTCCAATCAAATGGGTTTTAATTTCAGAATCTAAGACTTCACAGAAATGAAGTTATAGAGAAAATTCCACGATCGGTCCATTTGGAGGATATATGAGATTTCTTTTTATAGAGTTGAGAGGGGCTTCTATAGAGAATGTTGGAGGGATTTTAGGAGCTTAAAAAAATATTAATTAATGACTATTCAATTACCAAAACCAATTATGAGTTCCATGCCACAACCCCATAGGTTTTAGCCCATTAACTGGGGTTACTAGCTTCAAACATGTTTATCTCTCAAACCGTGAAGAATTAATTTGCGTGCCATATATCAACGGAAACATCTCAACGCATAGAATCTATTTGGAAGATCCTTGACTCAAAATAGAGTAATTTTTCAAGTTAAAATTCCCTTGCGAGATCAGGGTAGCCCTTGGTGCTGCTTGGGTTGACATCAATGACAACCTTAGATCATCTTTAGATAAAACATCTCCCCCTTTGGCATTGATGGCAACACAAGTACTCCCCTTGTGATCAGGACACCTCTTCCTACTGCCTTCTCTCCCCCTTTGACATCAATGGGAAAGGGTAACTCCCCCTGACAAACAACCATCCTGCAGACCTGTACACACTTCCACTCCCCCTTTATTTTCTGAATAAGGAAAATTTCATGAGAACTTGGGAGAATCCCAAGCTTCTGGCGAAGATATTTAGATGCTTCATGAGGTAAAGGTTTAGTGAAGATATCAACAATTTTTTCTTTTCTACCAACATATTCAAGTTTGATATTATTTTTAGTGACTTGTTCTCTAACAAAATGATATTTTATCATAATTTGTTTTGTTTTTGAATGCATGTCAGGATTCTTGGGGATGCTGATGGCACTGGTGTTATCACATAAATGGGAATAGGCTCACTAAATTGTACTTGAAGATATTGCAAATTTTGTTTCATCCAAAGGACTTAAGTACAAAAAGCTGCCGCTGCAATGTATTCTTCTTCCGCTGTAGATAACGAGATTGAGGTTTGCTTTTTGCTCAACCATGATACGAGACAACCACCTAGATAAAATGCTACTCCACTAGTACTCTTACGATCATCAATGCTTCCTACCTAATTTGCATCTGTAAAGGCTTGAATAATGAGACTGTTTCCCTTGGGATACCACAAGCCATATTCTGTTGTGCCCTTTAGATATCGAAGAATTCTTTTGACGACAATAATATGTGATTCTTTTGGTGCTGCTTGGAATCTTGCTACTTGTCCAACTACTTGCATAACATCTGGTCGGGAGGTTGTTACATATAGAAGACTACCAATCATATATCTGTACAACCTCTGATCCACATCCTTAGATGAGTTGTCTATGCTCAATTTGCAACCTGTTACCATCAGAGTAAGGACAAGTTTGTAATCTTCCATTTTGAATTTCTTGAGCATTTCCTTGATGTACTTGGCTTGACATATAAATATTCATTTCTCTTCCTGAGATATTTGAAGCCCTAAGAAGTATTTCAACTCACCAAGTAAAGACATATCGAACTCACTTTGCATCTTTGTAGCAAAGTTCTTACTTAGTCGATCATCACTACCAAAGATTATATCATCCACATATACCTCAACGATTGTTAAATTATCCTTATCTACTTGTACGTAAAGATTGCTATCAACAATACCTTTCTTGAACCCTTGTTGACGTAGATATCCATCAAGACAAGCATACCATGCTATGGGAGCCTACTTGAGACCATATAGAGCCTTCTTTAACCTGCAAACATAGTCTTCTTTTTCTAATAGTAGAAAACCTTCAGGTTGTTCGATGTAAAGTTCTTCTTCTAATTCTCCATTCATAAATGATGTCTTCACATCCATTTGGTAGACTTTTATTTTTCTTGAACATGCATAGGCGAGAAACATCCAGATGGCTTCCATTCTAGAAACTCGTGCAAATGTTTCGTCGAAATCAATTCCTTCCACTTGTGCATAGCCTTTGTAAACCAATCTTGCTTTGTTCAGGTAACTTGTCCATCTTCATTCAATTTTTTCCTGAACACCCATTTAGTCCCAATGACATTTTTATCTTTTGGTCGTGGAACTAATTCCCAAGTGTTATTCTTCTTGATTTGATCCAATTCTTCATTCATAGTTTCTACCCAATGTTCATTCTAGCTGGCTTACTCAAAACTATTAGGCTCAAAGGTTGCCATAAAAGCAATGTGAGCTTGTTGCGATGAACGAAGTTGTCGACCTTTTCTTGTTCCAATTCCTTCATTTATGTCACCAATGATTTGATTTGATGAATGGTTCTTTTGAATCCATTATTTTGTTCTCTTTGGAGGATCTTGTTGTTGTTGTTCCTGTATATCTTTTTGATCATTATTTACTTCTTCCTGGTTGAAAGTTGCTTCTTGTTCTAGAATTTTCTCTGTACCTTTTTCAGCCTCTGTCTCAAGTTTCAAATATTATAGATCCTCATCATTATTCGTTAGAACACCATCTTCATCAAATGTAACATTTATGCTCTCCACTATCTATTTTTGTCTTAGATTATAGAATTTATAGGCCTTTCTTTTGTGTGAGTAACCAACAAAGATACCTTCATCAACACGTGATTAAAACTTACCCAAATTTTTATCTTCTCTTTTGATATAACATTTTCTTCCGAAGATTTTGAAATATTTTACATTAGCCGGTTTTCCTTTCCATAATTCATATGGGGTCTTATTGCAATTATTTATGAGAAGAATTCTGTTGATAATGAAAACTTTCGTATCAATTGCTTGAACCTAGAATTTTTCATCCAATTTTGAGTCCTTCAACATTGTTCTACCCATTTCCTGTATGGTTCTATTCTTTCTTTTAGCAACTCCATTTTGCTGAGGTTTTCGTGCTATTGAAAATTGTCTTTTTATTCCATTTTCGTCACAGTATTGCTGAAATAATTTGGAAGTGAATTCTTCGCCATTATTTGATCTTAGACACTTTATTTTTAAATCAGTTTCATTTTCGACCAACTCCTTGTAGATATTAAAGCACTCAAATGCTTCATATTTTTTCTTTAGGAAATTGATGGCTGTCATCTTGGTATAGTCATATATCACTAACATGAAATATAATTCTCCATCTAAGCCTTTTGTTCCCATAGGACCACATAGATAAGTATGTATCAATTCCAATGGATGTGATGCAAAGTGTTCTTTCATTTTAAATTTGCATTTTGTATGCTTGTCATGTTAACAGGCCTCACATAGCATGTTGGAAGGTTTTGAGATTTTCAGCATTTCTCGCACTGCTTCCTTTTTGCTTATCCTGACAAGATTGTCAAAGTTTATTTGACCCATTCGTTTGTGCCATAACCAACTTTCATCTTCTTTAGCTAGTAGACACGCTTTAGTTGCTTCATCCAGAATATATATGTCGTTTGGAGCTCAACTTGCTGTAGCTACAATTTTGCCATACCTGCCTTTCCTGATTTCACATTTTGTGGAGTTGAATAGCATTGTGTGTCCTTGATCACACATTTGTCCAACACTAAGCACATTGT
Source organism: Pinus taeda (assembly GCA_000404065.3). Lineage (NCBI taxonomy): Eukaryota > Viridiplantae > Streptophyta > Pinopsida > Pinales > Pinaceae > Pinus > Pinus taeda. The sequence goes on from APFE031702744.1 coordinate 7,307, forward strand.
GATCCATGTTTTCAACCAATAGAACACTCTTGGCTAGAGCATCTTTTCTTCCGAGACTGACGGTACCGATCCTATAACATTTGAAGATCCATCATTTCCAAAGGACGCGGTTCCATCCTTCTTCTCTTTCAGAGATACAAATTTCTTTCTATCTCTAGTCATATGTGTTGAGCAACCACTATCAACATACCAGACATATTTGTTGTTTTGAGCCTTGAGAGCGAGAGCACAATTATCCATGTTCTTCTTCTTCCATGTTTGTTCGTTCTGTGGCTTCAAAGATTCTTCTTGAGGATTTTCAAGTCTACAGTCTCTGGCTATGTGTCCAAAGTTTCCACATTTGTACCATTCAATATTACTTCTTAAACGTTCAAATATATTGATGTTTTTTTGAGACCTGGGAGGTTCATATTTGGTAGATCTCATGGAATTGTATTGGTTCCTAGGGTACATGCGACATTCTACAGATTTATGACCAAATTTTCCACATGAATAACAATAGTCATGAAAAATATGTTGGTACCTGGATTATGCATTAAGTCTTCTCTTGATGAATATATAATACTTGCAAAAAGTCTTCAAGGAAATACCCATGACATGATAATAGCAAAACTTACCTCATCCCACAGAGCATATGTTAGTGCTAAACAAAAACAACAAATTAGAATACAAAGAACATAATGCAATTAAGAGATGAATATGTATATAAAAAAGATACTTACCTATAGCTTACCTTTGTTGCATCATTTTTCTGCACCTTGCTCTTTGCTGCCCTAGAAAGTTTGGTCCTTTACACCCCTTGACAACACTTGATCTAGTTTTTCTTTCCTTCTAGGAGCACGAATTTTAATCTGATGTATATTTGCGATTTCAAATCCCCAACATGTGATATTCAGTCTTATAAAATTCCTCTGCATCTTCTTTCCAATGCCATAGGCCTGAACTGATTTGGACTCTTCAAGACAAAGTTATGTCCAATCTTTCACAATGACCTAATTATGGATTAATTCAGTAGAGCGAACTTGTATAATGTTCCACGTGTCACTGTTTCCTCCTTCGGCTCTGAAATTTATACACAGAAAAATATAGTCCGTGAAATATCCACCACCTTTTACAAAATTCCAATCCTCTTCTTAGAGAGAGAGTTATGATGATTTTCCCAAGGTCACTTCTTTGAGATGAAATTCAGCAACCTGCAAAAACCCTAACTTCCATAGATCATATCTCCGAAAATATAGAGAACCAAGATCTGAAATTTAGTCACCACATCCATCAAGATTTCTAATAAGATGGGTTTTAATTTCAGAATCTAAGACTTCGCAGAAATAAAGTTATAGCGAAAATTCCACGATCACTCCATTTGGAGGATATATGAGATTACTTTTTATAGAGTTGTGAGGGGCTTCTATAGAGAATGTTGGAGGGATTTTAGGAGCTTAAAAAAAATATTAATTAATGAATATTCAATGAAAAAAGCAATTATTATTTCCATGCCACAACCCCATAGGGTTTTAGCCCACTAACTGGGGTTACTAACTTCAAACATGAATATCTCTCAAACCATGAAGAATTACTTTGTGTGCCATATATCAACGAAAACATCTCGATGAGTAGAATCTATCTGGAAGATCCTTGACTCAAAATAGAGTAAGTTGTCAAGTCAAAATTCCCTTGTAAGATCAGGGTAGCCCTTTGTGCTGCTTGGGTTGACATCAGTGACAACCTCAGACCATCTTTAGATCAACAACATGACCCCCACCAACCCCCCAACCACCACATAACACGGTTATATCATATTAAAAATAAAACCGGGATGGGCAGGCCACCTCAGGTGGGCTCGGCCCACACCCAACTACTATGCACATATCACATCCAATGTGGAGCTGGCGGTGATTGAACCCGCTCGACCCACGTGGGCTGGCCCCCACTAGGTGGCCCCATGTGGCATACGCCAACCAACAACCCATTAATACTACAATGGCTACAACCCAAAACAAATTCCGCCAAATCAAACTATAAAAATTATTTAAAAATATAACACGATGCATGTATTTTGGGCAAGGATAGGATTTGATCCCCTGACCTCCCGTCTTTGGTGCCAATGCCAACTGCTCCACCAAGTGTGGCTCGTGTTAAATTTGCCACTGTTATATTATATAAAACCGACATTCATTTGCACGGGGAGAACGGAGGCACCGAATGGGGAACAAAGAGTGGAACGAGAAATCAAAATATAAATATTTTATTGGAGAGTAGTGGAACCATGTGGCATGGATTTCGAGACAAGAATCTTTTGACGCTGTGAGGAATCTTTGAGATTTCATTGGGAGGTAAAAATTCTTTTTGTCAGAATGTAATCAAGTTTACAGTCCTTTTTTTTTCAAATTTTTGTAGGGAACACAACGGTGGGGTCGAATTTGCCTTTTGAGCAGCAGATTTGAAAATTCCCAGTGGAGGAGAATCTTGAGGGAATCTTCCAGATTCCTTGGAGGCTGAAATTTCCCAGATCTAGAATGCAACAAACTTTATACTCATTCTTCTCAAAATTTCACAAGGATCTCATTAGTGAGATCAGTTTTCTGATTTGAGTTGTAGATCTCCAGTGAATCCAGAGGAGGGAATCTTTGGAGAATCCCAAGGGAATCTAAAATATTCCTACAGGTCCAGATTTTTCTGGTGTCAGAATTCAGAAAATGGATACTCGATTTTACACCTCTGGATGACATAAATTTAGTGGTGCAGTCAGTTTTTGCATCTGAGATTTCTATTTTTTGGTCATTTTCCATATTGGAGTGACGGTGTTGGATTTCAGAGTGTGGATAGTTGACTCTATGCCATTCGACGCCACGATTTCGATGGTGCATTCATATCTAGTGGTTGAGTATTCTATTCTTTAGCCAACATCAAAGTTTAAGTACATGAAGTGTTATTTTCATGTACTTCTTTTATCATTTCCTGTGGGATGTACTATGTTGTTTCAATTCTTGCTTGATGTATGATGTAGAATATTTGTGTCTATTTCATGTGAGATGTATTCATCATGGATTGTGATGTATGTTTTGGATGAGATCCATTTGTTGCCATGATGGCGGGATACTCATTGTCACCATGGGTGTTTTGGTTGAGATCCCTTTGATGTCATGATGGTGGGATACTCATTGTCACTGTGTGTAATTTTATGTCATGCTGATAGGAGGTCTATTGTGAGTAATAGTTCCTGTAGTGGAACGTCTCGTGGAGAGACTTTGCCACTCATGTAGAGGGCACATATCCTTTATGACAAAAAACATAGTCCATGTACATCTTCACCATTTCCAACATTGAATGAAGTGACCAAAGCCATCTTGACACCTGGCCCAAAGATGTAGTCCACACTGGATGAACTCCATTATCAATGTCTTGTGTTTTATGTTCCCTCTTCTTTACAGCATGCATATGTGTTCATTTATGCTCTTTTAAATGCAATTCTAACAACATCACGAAAGTAAAAGGTCTTGGTTAAATCTAGGAGTTCAGTCAACTTGGATCATTTTCCTATTCTAAAGCTATCTAAAAAAAATGTAGGTGCATTCAAGTATGCAAACCCCTTCAAATTTTATTCTAAGAGATAAAGACTATTTATTTCAAACGCTAGACTAATCTAATCAACCAAATTAATCCAGATTAAAAAGCTGGATTAACATTATTCACCTATTCCTACCTATCTAATCCTAACCAACATTAAATTGTTTGGTTAAGTTATTCACTCTAACATAATTAACATAAATTGAAAACAACTTGAGCATGATTAAACTCTATGTCTCAAACAAAAAGAGATTTTGGCATTTTAAACAAGTTGCACACAATTTGACAAATTTATTTTTTAGAAAGCTAGAAGGCTAGTAGTGGCACTTAAGCTAGCATCACTTTCATGTTTATTCATTTTTCGTGGGGTTGATTTATCATTTTTTTTTTTGTATTTATACTCTCTTTTCATTTTTTATTTTCATTTTTCTATCCTTTTTTGGAAATCATTTGCAGAAAGATATATTATTTACAATTTGAAATACTGAAAGAAAATACTCAATGATCCTATAAATTATAGGAACCTAACAATGGCCCAGCTGGGGATGGCACTTCCTGGTGAAGTGTCAAGAACACCATAGACTAGTAGCCTTGAATCCTCATCTTCAATATTTGTTGCATCTGATTTTCTTTTGTTTTTTGTAGTTATGGTTGAAAAATGTCTCAAAGCTCAGGGCCTTCTCCACAAGCTTCAACTTTGAGATATAAGCTACCCACTCATGATAGTACAAAAGTAAATGGTATCGACAATGAGTGTGATAAAAACACTTTCTTAGTCCTGAAAAACATAATGCTTGAGAATCCTGCCATTGATAGCTCCTCCATGTATTTTTGTTCCATTTGTATTCTTCAGAAAAAAGGCATTGTTACCTCGGTAAGAATCAATAATGTAAGGTCCCATCCACAAGTTGTCGAACTTACCATGCTTTCCTTTTTGTTCCCTTCTGGAATCCCATTTCAAGACATGATTTCCAATCTAAAATTAATCATATTTAGCCCTTAGATCAAATGTTTTCTTGATGCTATCTTGGATCAACCAAGTTCTATTATGGACTGCTTTTCTGGTCTGATGCAAATGGATGGTCTAGTTTGTTCTCCTCTGTAAATAATTTGGTTCCACCTCCAATTCTTACATCATCTTTAAAACATGAATTCCCAATGAGGTTGGAAAAGCAACATCTATCCCTAAACTAGCTGATATGGAGACATGCCTATTGAATTTTTAGTAGTAATCCTATCTGCCCATAATGCATTAACTAGCTTGATATGCCATAATTTTTTATTGTCTTGTAACAAATTTTTGATAATGTTAACTAAAATTTTATTGGAGGATTATGCTAGTCCATTTCCCTGAGGGTGATAGGCTGTAGAATGTCCCAATGTTATCTAATATTTGTTGCAGAAATGTATCATCCTTTTTGACCTGAAAGCTACAACATTGTCAGTAATAATTTTCCTAGGGAAGTCAAATCTAGCAAGAATATTGCTCTCTAGGAATTTTATGATGACATTATCAGAAGCTTGTTTAGTAGGTATGGCTCCTATCCATTTTGTAAGGTAATCAATGGATGTCAGAATCCACTTTTGTTGGGCATGTGAGTCAAGGTGGATTTCTCTGATGAAGTCAAGGCCCATTGTTGGAAAGGAGTTTCAGTAGATATAGGCATCAAGGGTAAAGGTAAAAGTTTCTTTTTACCTTCGAATGTTTGGCACTGGTGGCATGAAGTAACCTTCTTTGGATATCAAAGAATAGGGCGAGCCAGTAAAAACCTGCCTTCAGAATCTTATTTGCAGTAGTTTTCCAGTATAGGTGTCCACCACAATCTCCTTCATGGAACACTTGCATGACTTTATCTGCTTAATTTTCCAATAAATAATTTAGTAAAACACCACCAACATCTTTCCAGTACAAATTTTCATTCAAAATACAAAACTTAACAACTTTAAGTTTGATAAATCTAGCCTTTGTTTTAGTTAAACCAGAAGAAGCTTGTAAATTATGTAGCACATAAGTAATGTTTGCATACCAAGGAGAGGTAGAAAATACTTATGCCACCATTGGAGTTTCCAGCTCATCTAGTTCATTAAATATCGCCATAAAATTTATATTTAAAGCATGCAAGTTAGGTTCTACCATTAATTTTGCTAACCCTTGATCTTTGATGAGTTTAGTGGGTCACATTTCAATATCATACTCTAATATAATAGGAATCCACTTACCCATTTTCCCATCTGGATCATTATGAGTCACTATATCTTTGACTCCTGCACTTGGAACAAAAGCAATAAAGTGTGAATGAAGAATATACACTCTAAAGTCTTTTATGGCATTTACTAGGGGAAAATCTTGTTTTTCCATAATGTCATATTTCAATGCTGCATATCTCAAAGCTTTGATGAAAAAAGCAATGGGTTGTTCATGGCCCTGATCGTTCTTTTGTAGGAGAACTGCAACAATGGTGTGTTCTGAAGAAAATGAAAAAATTAGAAAATCTTTAGTAAAATCTGGACTAATTAACATAGGTGCCTGAGTTAAAGCTTGCTTTACGCTGTTAAATGATTGTCTATCTTCCATGTTCCATTTCACCTTAGTATCCGTCTTTAGCATATTGGTTATATTCTTTAAAAGTTTAGCTAAATTCGGAATCAATCTCCTTAGAAAATTTATCTGTCCAATAAAAGATTGAACTTCCTTTATATTCCTGGGGGGATTAATTTTGAGTATAGCTTCGATTCTACAGGGATCTATCTTGATTCCTTCTTTAGAAATTATGTATCCCAACGGTTTTCCTTCTTGCAAACTGAATAATGTTTTCTTAGGGTTGAGGGAAATGCCAAATTTATGACATTTAAAAAAAACTCTTCTCAGATGATTTAAGTGTTCCTCATTTGTTTTTGAAAAAATAGTGATGTCATCTAGATATATAACTGTGAAATGACCCATTTCATCAGTAAAAGTAAAATCCATGGCTCTCTAAAAAGTTGCTCCATCATTCATTAGACCAAAAGGCATTTTCACATACATGAAAGTGCCCCAAGGTGTAGTAAACATTGTTTTCTCTTGATCGTTTGGGTGTACTAAGACCTAGTTATAACTAGAAAATTCATCCAACAAGGAAATCCTGCTCGATCCAACTACCTTCTGTAGGATGTGGTCCGTCTTAGGCAGAGGGTAATTGTCTTTTAGAGAGGCTTTATTTAAATTCTAGAAATCAATGCAGAGTTTGATTTCACCAGTGTTTTTCCGAGTGGGAACCAAAATGGACACCCATTTGGAATATCTTAGAGGTACTATGATTTTTGCATCATACATTCCTTTTACCTCTTTTTCAACCAAAGGCATAAGAATTGCATTAATCCTCCTTAATTTTTGTTTAAAAGGTTTATGATCTTGTTTCAAGGGTATTTTGTGGTGTATGATACTAGTGTCATAGGATTTTAGGTCCTAATAACTCCAGGAAAAAAACATCAATGAATTCTTTGAACAATTTAATGTACTTCAAATTTTCAGTTGGAGGTAAGGATTTAGACAATTTGATGATTTTTGGTTGAAGTTTAGTACCAATATTATGTTCCTCAACACCAACTCCAGTGGGTTCAATTTTGGGCTTCTTAGATACATCATTGAAATCAAATAAATCTTCTAATGGAACAAGCCCTCTAGGTAGGATGTTGTCTTTCAGTTGTAAAATATTTGTTTCTTGTTTTTCTTCATTTATTTCATGCAATTCTAATTTATTTATAGTAGTATGTACAATATCTTCTACATCAAATTCTATATCTATATTAGTATCTTCAAATTCGTCTTTAGGATGCAAAAAGTTTTCAATCTGAGCATCATCTCCAAAAACTTGCCAGTATCTAATGTTATCAGGTACTGTTATCACTCAAGAAAAAGTTCTAAATTGTTCACATCAGTTCGAGTGTTTGTCAAAGGCACATAAATCCTTTTCAGCAGTTTCGCAGCGCAATCATGGTTAAGCAGTTTCGCAGTGCATCATTAGAATTTAAAACTAACAAGCGCTGCGAAATCATCTACTACTGCTATGTATTTGGTTTCTGTATTCATGTTTGGAGCTGTAGCCACAAGAGAGGCACTTTTAACAGACAGGCTTCTGACAGTAATAGTCGCTTGGCCAGTGCCAGTAGTTATCTACATTGGTATTATCTTATCCACTCTTGGAGCAGCACTTCAGAATCTCACAGGCGCTCCTCGCCTGCTTGCAGCAATTGCTAATGATGATATTATCCCAATACTGAAATACTTCAAGGCTACTGATAGTACTGAACCATATCTTGCAACTCTTTTTACAGCGTTTATCTGTGCTACCTGTGTAGTACTTGGAAATATTGATCTGATCTCACCTGTGATAACTATGTTCTTCCTTCTATGCTATTCTGGTGTGAACTTGTCATGTTTCCTTTTGGATCTTTTGGATGCCCCAAGCTGGCGCCCAAGGTGGAAATTTCACCATTGGAGCCTTTCACTTATTGGTGCTATGCTTTGTATTGTTATCATGTTCCTGATATCTTGGACATTCACTATTGTCTCTTTAGCACTTACAAGCCTTTTATACTATTATGTATGTCTCAAGGGGAAAGCTGGTGACTGGGGAGATGGTTTCAAAAGTGCATATTTCCAACTTGCTTTGCGAAGTCTTCGCTCCTTAGGAGCGAATCAAGTCCATCCAAAGAACTGGTACCCAATTCCCTTGATATTCTGTAGGCCATGGGGCAAACTACCTGAGAATGTGCCTTGTCATCCAAAGCCAGCTGATTTTGCAAATTGCATGATGAAAAAGGGTCGGGGCATGTCAATCTTCATTTCAATATTAGATGGTGACTACAATGAAAGGGCTGAAGAAGCAAAAGTTGCATATCGACAATTGGCTGCATATATTGATTATAAGAACTGTGAAGGGGTTGCAGAAATCATTATAGCTGAGAACATGCAAGAAGGCTTTCGTGGTATTGTCCAAACAATGGGCCTTGGAAATCTTAAGCCCAACATTGTTGTAATGCGTTACCCAGAAATATGGAGACAAGAAAATTCGAAAGAGATCTCAGAAACATTTGTTAGCATCATAAATGACTGTATTGTTGCTAATAAAGCAGTTGTCACAGTGAAAGGTTTGGATGAATGGCTAGGAGAGTACCAGAAACAGTTTGGAACGATTGACCTTTATTGGATAATACGTGATGGTGGTCTCATGTTGCTTCTTTCTCAGCTCTTACTTACGAAGGAAAGCTTTGAGAGTTGTAAGATTCAGGTATTCTGCATCGCCGAAGAGAACACCGAGACAGAGGAGTTGAAAACAGAGTCAGGCACTGTAAGGCAAGGAGACAGCTTAACGAAAATGCCAATGAAAAAGAAATGTCTTTTTGTCAAGACTGGAGCAGTTGTGTTGTGTCGCATTCAGGTAAATGACACTATCTGTACAGGCTATAGTGCTTTACTGTGGCACATTCTGAAGGGTCCAGCATCGAAATTTCATTCGAGAGCAGAGCAAACCCTTCGCCTTTTGTTGGATAGATTTACTTACTCTATCTCTACCAATAAGTGTCACGGAGATGATGCAATTGTTGAGGTGGTAATACGGACTGTTCAACGACTGTGCAAGGAACTTAAACGTGAAGAATTGGGATTGCTTTGGGATTGTTTGCTTGAAGAAATATCTTGCTTGCTTCCTGACATGAATTTGGAAGGTGTAGCTGATGAAAAGACTGAGCCTATCATGCATCACTCGATGACAATTAAACCCCCATTAGATATATGTAAGATTTTGGTTATGTATGGGTAAAAGTCATTGATTCTTGAAAGAAAGCACAGTGTTTTTTCTCTTTTCTGTACAAATTGTACAAAGTATCTCTTTGGGATGTGGCAAAGCTTATTTCAATTTATGTCAGAGGAAGAGATGCTGGGACTCAAGGTATCTTCTATGAGGGTCATGTGGAAATAAACTTTTGGCATTTTAATGTCTACAAGGGTTCCTACCAACGATTTATGTGGTGAACACGATGTCAGTAATCTTTATGACCAGAACTGTCCTCAAGTGAAAAATGATGCAAGGGATGAATAAAGCGTTCATTGTGGTAGCGGTAAAGGTTTAGATATATAGAATGATTATTATTTCTGCAAGCCTCTATTCTGCCATGACAGGAGGGAGACACGATTATTGGGCATTCGTTCCTTTGTACACAGTACAGTATGGAAATATTTGCTTGGAAAGGTTGCTGACTCGCTTGAAAAAGGAACAGAACATGAAGATGAGTATATGATTAGTGAAAGGGAACTTCTTGTCAATAGATTTATTTCAGTCTCAAAGGACATGGGAAACTTTAACTGTGGGGCATTTGTTGCAGGAATTGTAAAGGGTGTCTTAGACAGTGCAGGTTTTCCAGCACTAGTGTCAGCACACTTCGTGCCTGTGGAGGGTCAGCCTCGGCCTCGGACAACTATTTTAATAAAGTTTTCTGAAGAGGTTCTTCAACGGTAAGCAAGATTGGGTTAGAATGGGATGAGGAACCCAAATTGACAAGAGTCCTTGTGACAGCACAATCTCATACTTGAGACCATTACAGGTGGCATATAATGAAATTGAATTAATGTTTTTGAGGTAATTGGGTTCTCTGCTATACGCAATGTTAAATTCAAAAAGTATGCCTACACATATAAAAATGGTGGACAACACATCAAAACGTGGCCACCGTCATATTTTGAGGGACAAACAATAAAAAACCGACTTATAAAGATTCGAAGACCATAAAGCTGAGAAGAAAGGACAGTCTCCTAATTTTTCTGAATAGTGAAGAAGATACAGCATCCAAGGTCAACATGGAACATTAAACACCCATCTCAGCCAAACTGAAAAAGGAAGCCAAGTGTCAAAGCTGCAAGGAGGAATCTTTCTATGAAGGAGATAGAATTAGAGTTATAATTATATTAGAACTCTTTAGAACTTTTGTTAATGGTTGTTGTATTAAATAAGTTTGTTAAAACAGATAAGGGTCATTAGTGACAGTCATCGAGCTCCCCTCATGCTGGAGGAGGAAGCTCCAAGTAGTTAGAATTATATTGCTATATATAGCTGAATTATCTATGTAACAGGGGTTGGATTTTTATGCAAAACAAAGTTTGTATTGGCCTGTATAAAAGACTTTTTATAGTAATATAAAGACTACTTTTTCTTCTCAAGATTCATACTTTGTTAAAACGCTCAAGATGTATGTGGTTTTGTTTTATCCTTCATATTTTACAGCTCTATAAATATGCAATCACTCTGAATTCACCTAGTGCTCAGACTTCCTGTGCATATTTATGAGTTGGGGTTCTTTTGAGAAATGTTATTATAGCTCTATAGGTATACAATCACTCTGAATTCACCTAGTGCTCAGACTTCCTGTGTATACTTATGAGTTGATGGTTCTTTGAGAAATGTTTTGAGTGTTTAAACATTACATGCCTTGACTTCCATGAATGAGTAGTTGATAGTTTATCGAAAAGGTGTTTGACTCCATGAGCCCAATGGAAGAAATGTTATGTTGTCTGTCCAACCAGCATGTTTATTAAATGTTCATTTCAAGAGTTAGCCCTCTTTGTGTTTAAAGATAAATCAGTAGTTTATGTTGAGAGAGCCCTCTCAGGTTAGGGAGGCTAATCCTTAGCCAAAAGTCTGGTCTGAAACAGTTACATAGAGTCTAACTGATTAGCAGCCATCAGTACTGATTTTGTGATAATAGGTACAATAGGTCTATTCTTCACTTCGACAGTGTATGGACGAGTAGGACGAAATGGTAATTTACAAGTACTTGCCGAAGTAGCTACACCATCAGGCAATATATTTTGATCTCTTGAAACTGCAAATAAACTATATTCAGTAAAATAATCTAGAAAGTCTAACACAACGTCATTTCTATAGGCCCTCATCCTAGTATGTTTTGTAGAGTATTATCCTTTGATTTGTTTTATCACTAACTTAGAATATCCATGAATGTCAATTCGTTTAGCACCAATTTTATTCAAGAGTTGTAAACCTAAGAGTGAGGCTTCATACTCTGCAACATTATTAAAACACTAAAAATTTAATTTGTAGGAGTGATCTTCTGAGTGATGAGTATATGAATTAGAAACCCATACACCAGCACCAACTCCTTCTTTACCCACTGATCCATCAAAACCAAAATTCCACAAAATTTCATCTGAATTATCCTGCTCACTGATTAATGTTTGACCATCAAAATTGAGATAAAAAGAAGTATTATGATTTTGAATTTGTTCTTGTGTGCTTACATCATTATAAATGATAAATGAGTGCAAATCAGAATGAATAGAATATATAGGATAATTGTTAGGCCTATCTTGAGTGGTGACAATGAATTTCATGAGTTTCTCTCTATAGAGTCTTTTTTTCTAACCAAAGACATGGATTGTTGCATAGGACATATCCATCTGTAAGGTTCCTTGGAGTTTGGCTTCCCACGAATGAGAAAGCAACATTCCATATTTGGGTGAGATATCAGCAACAAGTATATCCATAAGTACACGTTTGGCAGGGATTTGGACTAAATTTACACATAAATCTTGAAGAAGTCCAAGGCACTTAACTTGACTATAATCAAATGAATACTGGTCTTTATACCTTTTGGTAATTTCTAATCCCAACTTCTCCATAATTACTTTTGACATAAGATTGTGGGAGGCCCTTGAGTCAAGAATAGTGTTGTGTAAGACTTTATCATGAATAGTTAGGCTAACATAAAAGAGAGGTACATCTCCCTTTTGAAGTTTTCCATCAACTTTTGTGCCAAATAGTAATTCAAGTTGATCATATGATACATTAACTGTATCAATGCTTTCTCCTATGCTCAATGCTTTCATTACCTAGGATCTATAGGCAATTTTATTCATCAATTCTGTCGAAGGAATGGGGATTTTGAGTTTTGACAATTCATTTTCTATATTAAATGATATCTATGTTTTATTTGAATTGGAAACTTCTTGTTTATCATCCACTTCTTTTTGGGGTATATCTCTTGGTTGGCTAGTAGAAGGATCATTGGTTTGAATTGATTTGGATGCAGTATCCGGTTTTTTTCTGGATTAGAACATCTGAATTATTTCTAGTAAGAATATTAACATTCTTTTTGACAGGTGTTTCAACTGGTTTCTTTTGGGGGAGTATCTAGTGTTTTCCTACTCCCAAGGTTGTATTGTTTATGAACTTCCATAATATCATTCTCAAAAATTTTCTTGTAATCCTCTAATTCCTCAGGTACTATTTCATTTTGGGATAACAGGAAAAGGTCTTGTTCTTCCTTAGTTAGGAAAATATACTCATTATCATTTACTCCCATGAGATTTATTTGAGTGTCTTCTGTATCATCTGCTACTTCAGCCTCCTCATACGCATAATCTTCTTGGAAAGGAGGTATTACCTGTTGGTCTAGACTTTTTGGGTCCCTTTGTTTTATTTGGGGTTGATTTCTTTGATAGCTTGGATTCCTTATTTGCCCAGTCTGATTTTCTCTCTGAGGACCCCTATTGACTATACTGATTTTATCCATCATTTTCTCTATCGTTCTCAGTAGGCTGTCTAATTTATAATCAACAAAAACATATGATGAAGGTTCCTCTTTTATTATTACTCTTTGTTCAGCCTTTAACTTAGCTTTCCTGGCTAATAAATTAGCTTCTACTTTTAGTGCATTTGCTTGCATCTCCTCTAAGGTTGAGGGATCTCTTTCTCTTAGTTGATAGGCCATATTAACATCAAATCCTTCTGGGGAATGTATCAGGGCCAAGCCAGGGCGTGGTTTAATGGCAATGGGAATTTCATTGTAAACCCTATTGAATCTGTCATAATACTCTTCTACAATTTCATTTGGACCTCTCTTAAGGTTTTTATAATCATTAAGGATTTGTAGAGGAATCTTTTTCACTTCCCACCTAGTTAGGAAAGATTGGTTAAAAATAGCAAGGTGAATTATACTACCTGCTGCTAAGTTTTTGAACCACTTTCTGACTTCTCCACCTAAGTTTTGAGCAAAGAGCCTTAGTTTTACATCATTCTCATCTACTCCATGAAGATCGAAAAATTCATTCATCCTATCTATGTGTTGCTGTGCAGTGAAAACAAAATTACCATCAAGTTGGGGAATCCTAGTTTGATAGTCCTGGGGCATATCATGCAATTGAGCAGGAAAAACCAGGGGTGCATAATGAGAAGCCATGATATTTGGTCTTAATGGAGGAGCAAATATAGGATTTGTGGGAATTAATTGTGTGACTACTTATGATACTACTAGATGATTAGTAGAGATGATAGAAGAGGTAGGGCCAACTGATGTTGGATGAACTGATTGGGAGGATGAAGCGGATGCTTCAAAGGTAAGAGAAGAGAGCTCAACAGACTGGCGTGTGTAGGCTTGATGTACAACCTGATCAAGGGCTAAAATAAGATCTTGAATTTTGTCAAACTACTGAAGGGCTTGCTGACCCAAATCAAGTTCAACAGATGGTCTTATTGGTTTATATGGTTGAAGAATGGCTTCATCAACTACTGTCTGATCAACAAAAGATTCAGACTTAGTCTTGAAAAAATTGTGTTCGAAAGGTAGGTCGAAATGAATATCTTGAATGGCATCAAGGTTTTTAGGAAGAGAAGGGGCCCTTAAAAGGGGGCTATTACTTCCCTGTCTTTTTAAACTTCTCCTTCTGAGTATTCTTTCAAGATTGTCTAGAATTTTAGGTGGGTCTGGATCAAGATTGGCTCGAGTATAAATTCTTTTTGGAGCCAGTTAAAAGTAAAGAAAAACACTGTCTAATCCTTCACTTCCAATGTCTTAATCATTAAATTTCTTGAAATAAGGATACAAAAAATAGGGAAATATTCTTATGATGATGAAATAAAGGTTTATTTTTAATTTTCCCCAGTATGGTCACCAAAATGTTAGCACTTAGTAATTTTCTAAGGTTGTAGAAGAAAATCACCAAGGTAATCACAAACCAACTTTGGAAGTTGGGATCTAGCCCTGCTAGCTTCAGAGAGTGCTCTCTTTGTAATATTTAACTTTGTTTGATTGAATATTAGGCTAGTTATGAAGTGTTGGGTCTGATTTGTATTTGAATGGTTGGTTGATTACTAGATTTCCATTGGGCTATGGAGTTTGTTACATAAAATATAGATCAACTATAGTATCTATAGATAGATCTCACAAGAAAAGGTAGCAAACCGAATGGATTCCTTAAAGTTTGTGAAATGGAGAAGAAGAACAGATTAAGGTTCACTTTAAACTATAGAGCATTGTTAACTGAATTCTATATTCAAAGATCAGAAGAAAACATAGAAATTATTCGTAGCTGAGTGTAGAGTGTAGATTTAAACAAATTATGCCCTTTATTTATCTATTGAATAATTCAAATCTGAAAACAAATATGTGCTATCAACAGAGAGGTATAAACACATAAAACAGATAGATGTACTTCACCAACAACTTGACACATGAATCATGTGAAAGACCTTATGTATTACTCAGAAAATCTGCTAATGCTTCAAAAAAATATACAATAGTGTTTCTTCATACAAAAAACAACTTGTACTACTTCAACAATTGAAGTATTTATGACTAATTTACAAAAAATATCCTATCAGGATGACGAGGATGTATCTACAAAATAATAGGACTAAATTAAGCTAACTTATTACAATGAAATTAGGAAAATCGAAGTGTCTGAAGTGGTGGCACTAAAATGAGGGAACAACTAGCTGTCTGGCACTAAAATACTGTATGTGCTGTAACGCTGAGATGTGCCACTGAAATTAACTTTTACTCTAGTAATTCACAGAGTTTATCCCAATGTTGTTCACTTGGGATATTCATCTTCATTAACTTCCTGTATACTTCGTCAACTTCAGTATACCTGGAAAATGTTGGCCAAGTGATGAAAAAGTTCGGAATTTCTTACAGGAACGCCTTTCCTATGAAGATCATATGATAGTGCTTCCAGGAATGCCTTTCCTGTCATGCTGAATCTTCCAGCTGTAACTTTTGAGCTATCTCTTACCTTGTTCATAATATTCTCATTGTAGTCTGGCCAAGTTTTGAGCTTGTCATTAATTACTAATAGGTTTGGAAGTCCTTTCTTGAAGAGAGGATCCATCTTGGAAAAGAATCTATGTATACCCGTGTTCATGTTTTGACCATTTTCTTTAAGCCATCTCATTAGATTCATTTTAGTCAGCACTTTCCTGACTTCCAAAATTGTTTCAGTCCTACTTTCATTTTCTAATTCTTCCAATTTTTGACTACTCTTGGAATTTAGAAATTTAATAAGCTCAATGGCTTCATTTGGTTTATCTCCTAACTACTTTCTAACCCGCTCAATGTCTTTATTCGACCTTTCAATAAGCTCTTGTTGTTCAAAAATGATTTGGATTGAAGGCCAAATTTCTCCCTTATCTTCATTAATCCTTTTCTAGATATTTTCCTTCACCTGTGCCAATGTATTGCCCATGGCAGAATCTTTTTCCATTTTCTTCAATCTTTGGGACAATGTCTGGGACTTCTGTGTTTATGTCAAGTAGGAATTTTTAAACCTTGTACTATGCTAATATAAATTCTTTATCTCCAACTTTAGTTTATTTAGCTCTTCTTCCTGTATTGACATATTTTGCATAGATTGAGCTAACTTAAATGAGTCATCAACAATTGATGTGGACAACATTGTTGAAGATTATGTTCTAGCTATAGTGGTTGCTCTAGGGACACCTATTTGTAGTAGAGATGCAATAGGAACTGCATCAAGAGGAACAACTACAAGTTGTGAATTTTGTTCCTTTTCCTCTATTAGCTTGTCCATTTCTACTTCCATTGCCTTGATCTGGGCACCTTGTTCCACTAGAAGCTTTAACATCTCTTCCTTCAGTAGCTCTATCTCTCCAAGTTCCTTGGCTTGGGGGTATTTTGTTGCTAGAAGCTTCAATTGTTTCTTTAATGCTGCAATGTCAACATTCTTCTTTCTAATTATTTCCTCTGTAGATTTGGAATTGTCTAGATCAAGGCCAACTTTGACCATCATTTCCTCCAAGTATTTGATTCTGGTATCTTTGGCAAGTTAGGTTATTTTCTCCAATTTGAGTTGAGACTACACATTATTTAGTGTAAGATGTAGTTTTGAGGTAGCGATAACAGTCTGTGTGAAAGTAGAATACACCATCTCTCCTGCCTGCATGTGCATATCTATTTGATCCAAAGGATGGACATCCTTTTCCTCAAATTCAAAAGTGGTATGTTTGAAGCTTGTTGTTGACTTTGTTTGAGAGACCTGGGCCTGCAAGAATGCCATATGCATTCTTCCCTTCTCTGTATCATATGCTAAGATGAGTCTGTGCTAAATGGAGGAGGATTTCTTTTTGAACTGAGCTGATATGTTATCATGAATGGCCTCATTCCTCTGCTTAATTTCCTTATATCTCAGAAAAATGGCCAACTGTCTCTGCTCTGTAGATGTTTCTGGTGTTTGAGGGATAGTAGTTGGAATACCTTTAGTAACTAAGGAAGATGATGGAGATTTTGTAGTATCACTATCCAACTTGAAAGTCTTCAAACCTGAGAGCACAATAGTGCCTTGTGTGTCCTCCAGTGATGGGAATTCTATTTTAGAACTAGAGCCTGCTTTAAGCTTCTTAGTATATATTTTAAATTCTTTAGTTGAGACTTCATTGACTAGAGAATCATCTTCTCTTGCTCTTTTATCTATTTTCTCTTTGGGTATAGGAGTCTCTAAAGCTATCCTAGAAAGTACTTGCTCCTCGGCCTCCTGCAATGTATTTTCCACCCAAGTTTGCTAGTTCATATACGTTTCTATTTCAGACCTTTGAGTGTGCACATATGATGTAATTTTTTGTTCCACTCTCAATTTGGAAATTACCCCAAAGGGGTCATAAGACCAAGTGAAACTAGGAGGAGATTTCATTTGTTTCAGCAAGAGGTCTGCTTCCTCTCCTGTTGCTCTAATGTTGCAGATGAAGGGTCCAACTTGTGTCTTCAATAATCCTTGGAACCTGCTGGCCACTTAACAAACAAGTGGCTAGATATACAAATTTGTCTATGAAATCTGAAAAGATGTATTCCTGTGATTGTTTTCTGACTAAGAAAGTCCATAAAACAACTGACTATGGCTCTCCTTGTTGATCAAGTTTCTACACTGAGAATGAAAACTTATCTATTTGGAAAAACATAAACATATACATAAGAAGTGATGAATATTTGAACATTCCTTCAGTTAAAAATTGAAGGAATTGTTCATGAATTAGATTTGATAAGAAGTTATCATAGTCAAAAGTGACTGATGTTCCTTCTTTTGAAGAATGGTGGACAAAAAGCCTAGAATATGCTCATCTACCCACTCATCTGAATAATAGCTAAGAATGGATGAAAAAACATAAATAATCTACCTTGTCCTTTGAGGGAACATAGAAGAGGGATATGGGGGATTTTTCTTAAGGAGTTCAGAGTCTTCAGGGAGGAATATTTCAAATATGGAAGCTCTCTGGGGGAAAGTTAATTTCTGGTAAATTTCTTTGAGAGCTTAAATGGAGAAAGGGGTGAGGGAATCACAGTGGGGAACCTGAAACATTTGATTAATGTTGTCAACTATGATGGTGAAGAGAATTTCACCATTTGGGGATATAATTGCCCTATTTCTTGCAAGGTAAGAGGCTTGGCATATTAGGAAGACTACTAGAAAATGATAGGATTTGGGAACAACAAAGAGAGATAGTCTGGATTGCCAGAGGTGTATCCCATCAGATTGGTCAAGGAAATTATCCCAAAACCAACAACACAATTCAAACAAGTCGAATTCACACTGTGTTTCGGCAATTTTGTAATCTCTATCTGCGAGTTGGGTATGGTCTAAACCGATAAGGGGAGTGAGCATAGTATTGATTACATGGAAATTTTAGGTGCCATGGTGGTTTTAGAATGGAGAATTGAAGACTGTAATAGTAGGAAATTGCTGTGTGTCCAATAATTAGTGGGAACTCAGAGTGGTAGACCTCTATTAATTTATGCATGATAGGCAATAGAAATGCCGCGGCAAGTTTAGAGCATAGAGGGGCGAGAGCACTATTGAATGAGTGAGGAAAGAAAGGTGTGATTGCAGCGATGAATCTCATAATTATTTGTTGCAGACTGGCCTTAAACGATGGATTAACATCCTTTTTAGGGCATGAACTCTTGTAATGGCACATGCAAATAGATAGGGGATTTATGGAGGTTGCAATGGTCTCAAATGTGGAAGTTGGGGGTTGGTGGATGAGTGGAGCAGGACTGTTGGCAGGTGGCAGGTTGGTGAAACTGCTTTCGGAGGGGGGGTGCGGTGGTATTCTGTTTATGGTGGGGGGGATCCAAAATCACCTAGTGGTGACACGTAGGGGGGTGGTAAAACCTTTTTAGCCCCCCTATTGAAAATGTTTCTTTCAAAGGGGGGGGGGGGTGTCTGAAAACAATCGTGTGCTGTCGGATCTATGTGGTAAATGATCGGGGAGTTGTGAGATGAAGGGAGGTTAATACCGGAGGGCCCGGCCAAATGTTTCGGGAGTGTGAAACATAACCCAAGGTCCAAAACTTTGGATAAGGGAATACTTCATACTTATTACATAAAAAGCTTCATTTTCCTATTCTAATGCTATCTAAAAACAAATGTGGGTGCATTCGAGTATGCAAACCCCTTCAATTTTTATTCTGAGAGATAAAGATTATTTATTTCAAACACTAGACTAATCTATTCAACCAAATTAATCCATATTAACTAGCTAGATTAACATTATTCACCTATTCCTACCTATCTAATATTAACCATGATTAAAATGTTTGGTTAAGTTATTCACTCTAACCTAATTAACATAAATTAAAAACATCTTGAGCATGATTAAATTGTATGTCTCAAGTAGAAAGGGATTGTGGCATTTTAAACAAGATGCACTCTCACAAATTTATTTTTTACAAAGCCAGAAGGTTAGTAGTGGCACTTAAGATAGCATCACTTTCATGTTTATTCATTTTTTGTGGAGTTCATTTATCATTTCCTTTCTTTTTCTCTTTTTTTTTTTTTTTCTATTTTTTGTATTTATACCCTCTTTTCATTTTTCTATCTTTTTTTTGGAAATCAATTGTAGAAAGCTATATTATTTACAATCTGAAATACTAAAAGAAAATACTCAATGATCATTGATCCTATAAATTATAGGACCCTAACAGATCGTTACATTCAACATCGCCTGCTCCTCCAAAGAGATGTACTCGCTCTGCTCCCTGGAGAAGACAAGGCTCATCACAATACTCTCCAAGCCCTCTCTAAGCAATTCCTAGCAAAGTCTTGGCTCCCAAAAGCCTAATCTGTGAGTTATGAGGTTCTATATATAGCAAAGGGTGGGGTGACCCTTGAAATTCCCCTTTGACTCTTGAACTTCATTACATATAACTCTTTACATTACATATGATTGTTTTCATTCCACTAATGACATGTGGAATTTCACTCTACATTATATTAGAACTCAATAGTTATAGCTCACAGTAGTGAGGTGGCAGAGACAACTCATAACACAACTCGACATGACACTATTGACATGTATTGGCTGACTGTGGTATCAATGTCAAGTTGTTGTGCTATTAATTAATGGATGTGTCCTCAAATGTACTTTGTCTTCATCTCCACATAGCTTGGTGATGCAGGGTCTTCAATGGTCTTGTACTTCACAAGATGGTGTAAGGTATTCAATGGTCTTGTTCTTTTCAAGATGGTTACATGCATGTGCTTCTTTTTCTTGTTGTTTGATGTGCTTCGTGTGTGTGTTCATTTACGAGCAAGTCTTCTAGCATGTGCTCCTTCTTCATCTCGTTCGTCGTTGCACCATGATACATCAATGTACCTGTTCTTGCAATTCACTCATGATGAGACAACATCAAATCCAAAACCTCCTAGTCTAACATGATGCATTGTTCTGGTGTTTCAAGTTGAGGTGACTGGGAGGGAGGACAAGACACTGAAACTACGTAGAGCACAACTCAGGTTGGGTTGAAAGGCTACCGAGGACTATCGGAAAAACCTATGCAAAGCACACTGGGAGGAAAATTTGTGCAATCTGAGACAACAATGACAACTGAAAGGTGGAACCCAGCTGGGCAAGACTACTTAGTTCCTGGGAGGTAAACAAGACAGGGTGTCAGGGGAACTGCTAAACAGTTCTGGGAAATTTTCAGGATGAGGACTGGGCAGGTCATTTGGGGTCTAGCTGGGAATCTGCACAGTTTCTCTGAGGAGGACAGACCCGACAACAAGAAGCACTGCAAGCAATTCTGCGTAGTTTAGCAGAGTAGGGTAGGATCGGGCTACGAGGAGTTGTTGTTCACAACTAAGTAGTTTTGAGGGACAGTACGAGACAAGAAACATGGGCCTTTCCAACATAACTAAACAGTTTATAGGATGAGTATAGAGCCAGACAACAAGGAGAGTGCCGATCAAAACTGCACAATTTGTAGAGGCAGGGAAGAGCAAGCCAGTAGGGGGATTTCTAGTCAGATTTGCACAATTTCTTGGAACAACGCAATGCTAGGTAGCAGAAGCCTGACTCACATGTCTGCGCAATTTCTGGAGGCATTGCTGGGAAGGTAGTTGGGCATGTCTGCATAATTTTGGAGAGCAGTTCAGCCTGGGTCACAATGCAGTTCATGTTTCAGTAGACCAGAGGGAGGTTTGATGAGTGATCTTGCAGGAAGTGCGGATTAGATCAGACTTGAGGACAACTTATGCATAGTTCTAGGAGATATTCAACTTGTTCAATTCCAAGATTGCGCAGTGCAGGATGCCCCAGAGAAGAGCCTCAATCTCTGTGTAGTTTTGGGCAGTAGAGTAGGGTCACTGAGAGCTGAGACTGTGCAGTGCAGCTTAGTCGGGGTCTGGTTGAAAGAGGGTTTCCTGGTCAACAGATTTTCAGGAAAAATGGCTAAGTGTGGGAGAGAGTTAAATTTTGCATACATTACATTGTGATCATAGACTTAGCATGACTTTACGACAAGACACCTCAATTAAAAAAGACAAACATGTGCTCAATGGGACTATCTAAAGGTTAAGAGCAACAAGTGTGACACTTGATATTGATCTTTGAATGACCGTGATGACACTTGTGCGACAAAGCTTACAAATTTTTTTGTGAGTACAACCGATGTTCCCATAGCGAAAACAAATCATGCACACAAAGACAAACCTTCAAAATTACCAGAACAAGATCGCAAGCATGATATAGCAATCAACATGCCAAAAGGTGATAGTTGGTCCAACAAGCGAAAAGGAAGAAAGACATGTAGGGGGAACACATGGAATGCCTTTTAGTGCTTGCAGACATGCATGTTATTGAAGACAAAATGATATAATGATGATAAGCAATACTTCAAGCCACACTAAGATATGTACTTCCAAAGGATATACTTTACTTACTATACTTATCCTCAAGATGATTATGCATCCGATAGAATTTGCATGCGGTCTCGATATTTTTTCATCACTCAGTTTCTTGGTCCTTTTCCTCAACTCTTTTTGAGTGATCTAGCATGTCATCTTTTCCTATAGTCACTGAGAGATAGATCTACGTTGTTTCAATGGGCAGTGACTATTGTCGGGATGAGGCTTTGGGAGGATCGTTTGTGCAGTTTCTGAATGCAATATAGATTGGACAGTTTGGACAACACTGCTCAGTTTTGAGATGTAAGACACTGCTACTGGATGGGGTCCTGGGAGGACACCTCTGCGCAGTTTCTGAATGCAAGACAGACTGGGCAGTTGTGGGAAAATACTGCACAGTTTCTGAATACAAGGCACTGTTGCGGGATGGGGTCTCGGGAGGACACCCTTGTGCAGTTTCAGGTGCAAGTCAGACTAGGTAACTGAGGGACAACACTACACAATTTCTGGTTGGGGAAGGAAATTGGAGGAAATCAATGCGCAATTTTTGATGCCAAGGGAGGCTTGGGTCTTTGTGCATTGCGTTGTCCCAACAAGAAAGGGAAAAATCTTGAGGGTTGCAGAAGTAAAGTGTACAGTTCCAGAAAGTTGGATGAGGCTAGGTTGCTTGGGAAATTGGCCAAGTGTGAGATCAGTGAAACTGATGTAAACAATAATTGGACTTGACTATGATCACACAATTGAACACTTAGTGATACAACACAGGCCATCTAGAACATAAAAGACATACTCTACTTGATGCAAAAACCTTTGTGACAAGAGTGCGTGAAGTGAGCGTGAAACATGTCTATGTAATGAGAACAACCCATATGCACAAGATTTCCCCTTGAAGCAGAACAACATTCCCTTTGCATGAAAAACAATAATTCTGATGCCCAAAGATGACACATACTGCCTAAATATGAGAATGTGAACAAATCTTAAGATTAAGGAGGGGGCTTGAGATTATCAACTTACCAATAAGTGACCAAGGAATGATTTATCATAGGATCCATGGTAGGCTCTAAAATTTGCATGCGAGCCAAAATTTTGGAGGGTGGTTTTAGTCACTACAACAAGTACGTAGATTTTTTTTGTGCAATCGAAAGTCTAGAGGGCCCCCAAACTATGATATGTGCACTCATCTTTTATGTGTACATATCTCTTAATTTCCTATACATTAATTTCGTAGTTAATATTATTTCTTATATTCTTTAAATCTCCATTATATATGTGTATATCAATCTCCATTTGTATATGGAAACACATATTTTATTTAATTAAGTAAAGCTTGCTTTCAAATCAAGTCTAAATTTGGTTTTTAGAAAGGATTAGTGTGGTTTGTAGTATTACTACAAGCTTCTTTCAACCATATGAGTTGAATAAATACATTAGAGCCTGTTTTGATATCCTCTGAGACCCTAATTTTTAATGAGTTAATTAGTATTCATACTTATTTTTATTAAAATGTTAGTTTGAATTCCATTCTTAAGTTAAGCCTTTGTTTAGCACTCTAGTTATTAATTTGAATTTCATTTTGAAAACTCATTAAGAATTTGTATTATTCACTCAGTGATATAAATTTCATTTTTAGTTAAGCTTATTTTTTATTAAGTGACATCTTCATAAAATTTGAAGCTATTCATTCACATTTAGTGAGTGTACATCATTAATTTATGAACTCCAACTTGATGTAATGGTGTCTTAATATATGCAGTTAAATTATTCTTGACATTTTTCGGCATTGTGGCCGAGGAAATGCAACTGGAATAAGTTCTAGTTTATATAGTTTTCCTTTTCCCATTGTTTTGATATAAACATTTAGGGCAAGGAGGATTGAAAGTGGTAAGACAAGAGGTAAGAACATGTGCATTAATTTTAGTGAGTTTTCAGGAACTGTTTTCATGTTTACTTGAATGGATTAATTAGGCCTAGGAATAATAAAGGTAGATTTAATAAGATTAGGGAAGATATTATCTTTGATGAAACAAATCCCCCTACCTCCCATCTATCAATTTAACTTAAATAACTTAAGTAATGCAGGAACAACTTATACTTGTGGAGGAATCAAGAGAAGAACAATTACAACTAAGTAAATCCACTCAAGAAACATCATTAGCTACAAAAGCATCAAGGGAAGGACAAATTCAAATAAAATCGTCTACAAAACATTAAAAGGAAACCCTCAAGATTGGACTAAATAATTTTTGGGTCCTTTAGGAATAAAACATGGTAGAACATGAGGAACAAGAACTCAATATTGATGTTGTAATTATAAGAGAAAGAGAATGAGCAACATTAGTAGAAAGAGAAATAACAACAAGATAAAGAGTAGCGTTAGGAAAAAAACATATCATGATGAAAGAGGATCTAACATATGGACATAAAGAAGAGATGAGAGAGGAGAAGGATCCAGAGCACAAGAGTAGTTAAATGATTTTACTTTTGGATTTCCCATCTTGGATGCATCAACATCCTTTGGTATAGAGGAAAAATGAAAAATATTCCACCATATGTACTTCCAAACTTTTATGGTGTATTTATTGAATATACTAGTACTTTCATTTTGTAGTTTTACATTTTGTTTCACACTTATGGATACAAAAATGATGCACAAAATCTTTATTTGTTTCCAACTACCTTCAAAGGAGTTTCCCTAAAATACTTTATGGGTACGGGGGAACATGCTATTGTGTATGGGGAAGATATGAGAAACACTTTGATAAATATGAACCATATTGTAGGTCTATAGAATATAAGGAGGATATCTTAAGGATGTCCCAATAAGAGGAAGAAAGTCTATGAGACTATTTGGAATGATTTTTCTATAATCTTCAGATATCTATACAAAATACACTAAACCTGGATACCATTCACACAATTTTCTTAAAAGGCACTAGAGATGAAGATATTGATTTAGTTATTTTATGGGAGCATATGATTTTTCCTACATACCTTTT
The DNA here is from genome assembly GCA_000404065.3 of Pinus taeda. Classification (NCBI taxonomy): domain Eukaryota; kingdom Viridiplantae; phylum Streptophyta; class Pinopsida; order Pinales; family Pinaceae; genus Pinus; species Pinus taeda. Next base: position 32,333 of record APFE031702744.1, read on the forward strand.
GCACAAATATTTGTGTTACGAATGAAGTATTCCAAAAGAGGAGTTAAAGCTAACATAGATAAGAAAGATACTCTTTCTAAAATCACTAAGTCAATTACAGGAAGTTTGAAAAGGAAAATTAGTTCATTTATTACAAAATTTTAAATTTGATCTCTTAAGTATACTTGGCTCATAGATAGATACATTAAAAATCCGAGAAGAGATAGGAAGATAAAACTAAAGTATTGTCAATTTTTGTCTTAAGTGTAGGAAAAATCATACATTAAGAGAATGTCCATTAGATAATATTAAACTTTTTAACATTTGTGTAGAAAAACATGCAATTGATATTTGTCCAATGCTACTAGAATTGAAAGAAACCTACAAAGGATAAACTAAAAAAGTTGAATCTCTATACTAAGTTGCACCCAAAAGACCTTGTAATCCAAGAGAAACAAGTATGTCCCAAGATTCTACTCAACGATTTCCTCAATATTGTAATGCAAATCCTATGCAAAATACTTGGAATGCTCCGATGCCTTGACAATCATGTCTTCCTCATGAGGCCCAAAACCAACCTTTCAAAAGGGTTGGTGAGGACCTACTTATGGAAACCAACCTCCCTATAATACACAACAACCATATTAGCCCTTATTTCCTTAGTAGTCATATAAACAACACAATTTCCCTTTTAATAATACCAAAAACAATATATGCATCAACAACAAGCACCATTTATTAATTATTCTTAGTCAACTCAGCAACTATATCATGTACTTTCTCCAACACAGATAACCAAACCACGACAACTATTTCTTGCTTCTGACCAGCCACAACCAAAACCTACTCAATTACCAGAACATCCAGTGGTAAATCCAAGCAGTAAAGTGGGAAAAAATGTTTATAATGTAGAAGAAGGAACATTTTCTACATATTTAATTGTTTATGTACAAGATATCCACTTAACATCAAGAAATGTACCTAAAATGAATCTCTAATGACTATAAAAGAAGAAGAAGAATAAGAAATGGTTCCTAATAAATCTAGCACCAAAACCATAAATAAATAAACCAATTGAATCTTATAAGGATCAATAATAGTTGACCAAATCGTCTCCTTTTCCTAAGAGGTTGCACTTGGAAAAAACTATGATCTCCCCTGACTATGATTTCTTAGATGAATTAATTTTTTGTGTGTGTCAATATTCCTTTCTTAAAATATATAAATAATATACCAATATATGAAAAAACAATTAGGGAATTATGTATTAAAAAATCATGAAGAAAAAGAAAAAGCCATTAATAGTATACATAATTGGAAAATTAACTAGTCTAATGTCAACAAACATAACAATAGAAAAATATGTTGATCGAGATGTGCCAATAATTTGATCCAAATTTAAACAGGAACACAACAAAATATAGATATAACCATAAATACAAAGATGTGACAGAAATAACACTTCATTTCATTAATATCAAATACTGAAACATGTCTAAAAATAGAATTGAAATAAGACTAGCTCGAGCAATGGTAGCTTATCTTTGAGAAGAGATGTGGTGGCTACATTCCTCTAAACTGTGTTACAATGAGGCTCCAAGGCCTGTTTATTATTTAGAAACAATGGAAAAACCTAAACATCCAGAAACCTAATCCTAGGAGATGAAGCACCAAAACAGTGGGCCCCGTTTGGGTAAATCGGTACATCAATTTCCCAGGGTCATAACTTTGGCATACGATTTCTGTTTGGCTATCATAATACCTCGTTTCAAAGATATCAAAGAGTAGGTCATTAGAAAACAAGTCATATATTTTGGGATTTCCCTAGTCCCTCTATTTTCCATAAAAATTTCGTTTAGGGCCTCAAAACGACTTTGGAAGTTCAGGACCTGAAAAACTACCAAAAATAGTAAGGAAACTGAAAAAATGAAAGAGACAGTGTTGGGGGTCCCAATGGAATAAGAGGGTGGCCACTAATATCCACCTGGATTAGTCCTCCCCCCTTTGGAAGTAATGGTCCCCATTGCTTTGAGTGTCTCCATGAGATGGGGAAAATTCTACTAAACTTGGTCCCTGGTGAGACATTTGCCTTGATGCAGGGGTTGGTTAGATTTGACAACCCGATACAGTTGGATATTTTGCTGGTGAGTTTTCTTCACTTGTGTGTCCATAATCCAATCAGTTGTGGTGTGTTCCATGTAGTCTGGGTTTAACTCTGTTGGTGTGAGTTGTTCTGCGATGTCTCATGTGTCCAACAATGGTGGGAAGTATGGTCAAAGGTGGTCCACATTGAACATTGGGTGCAGGCCAAGGAATGGTGGAATTCCAAGCTCAAAAGAATTGTCCCCCAAAGCCTTGGTAATGGTGAAAGGACCATATCTGAGTGGTCTGAGCTTCTAATGGTCTCCGATAAGGTGTTCTTTCTACAAATGCAACCAGATTTTGTCACCCACCTGAAACTTGCGTGGTACCCGATGTTGATCATGTCGCTACGTGTACTTAGCATTTGACTTCTCTAGGATGTTGTGAACCTCCTAACAGATGTGTTGGATGCGTTCAATAAATATGGTCAATTTATCATCCTTGAACAATACATATGTGGATTATATGAGTGTAGTTGCATTAGGCATGACAACATCAATCAAACAAAATGGTTGAAATCCTAGACCCACTTGAAAGGGATTGGAACCAATCGAGCTATGGAGAGCTCTATTATAACTACGTTGCACATATGGAAGAATCTCATCCAAGGTTTGAGGATGATTGGATTTGTACATGTAGAGTATGTGCAATATTATCTTATTGATGACTTTTGTCTGATCATCAATCTGGGGATGGAAGGAAGTCGATTTTGGAAAGCTTGGTGTCCAACAGTGTCCATAGGCTTGACCAAAATGTGCTCATGTACCTACTATCCCGATGTGATATAATGCTCCGCAGGATCCCAAAATGTACCCATACTCGTTCAAAAAAGAGTTTAGTAGTGTCCTCTACTGTGATACTCTTCTTATAGGCTGCCAATATAGCCATCTTATAAAATCTATCCACGACCACAAATACATAGTCATTATAATGCTTGGTAGAAGGGAAGCCAAAAACATAGTCCATGGAGATGGATTCCCACGACTAGTTGGGAGTTGGAAGAGGAGTGTACAGACCTTTCTTCTTAATGGTTGGCTTGGCAATGACATAGGATATGCATGATATGATATATTTCCCAACATAAAGTTGAAGTTTGGGCCAATAAAATTACTTTTGTAGTACAACCACAATTTTCTCCACACCATAGTGTCCTACGACCCGATTGTAGTGCGCCTCCTAAATCATATTGGCATGCTCTCTTGAAGGAACACAAAGGTGGCCCAGGTAGCATAGTAATGCACCATGGAGGTGGAAATCAGGAACTTGCATGCCATCTAGTAGCATCTAGTATGTCGAGGCAAACTCTGGATCATTTTGTATAGTTGCGGCCATCCAGAGGTCTCGTGGCCACAAGAGTTAAAAACAGTAGTCAATGCTGCAACTTGGGGGATGCCTGAGGTAGTCTGCAACATTATTGGTGTTACCCTTTTTGTATTTAATGTTCAAGTGGAATTGTTGCAGATATGTAAACCACTTGTGATGGTGATCATTTTGCAACTTACCTTGTGTCTGTATAAACTGAAGAGGTCAGTGATCAGTGTGGATGGCTGTCTATTTTCCCCAGAATGTAGTGCTTCCATTTCCAGCAAGCCTGCATGATGGAATACATCTCTTTATCATAGGTGGGGTACTTCTGAATTGTATCAGAAAGTGGGTAACTATGATAGGAAATTGGATGCCCGTGCTGGCTGAGGATTGCACCAATAACATAGTCTGAGAAGTCTATCTCAATTTCAAATGGTTGCTGCAGGTCTAGCAGTGTGAGTATCGTTGCAAAGTAGAGGTGGTGCTTCAACTCAACGAATTCCTTCTGTTGGGACGTGGACTGGGAAAAATTTTCTTTCACCTCATCCTTAGTAATTTGACTCAAAGGTCGAGTGATATGGGAGAATCCCAACATGAACCTTCGATAGAAATTTGAAAGGCATAAAAAGTTGTGAAGCTCCGTTAGAGTGGTCGAGCTGGTCAATCCAGAATGATTTGGAGCTTAGTCAAGTCCACATGCATGCCACACTCATCTATGATGTATCCTAAGAATTGGACTTGTCTCATGCCAAAGGTGGATTTCTCCAATTTGGCACATAGTTTGTGCTACCAAAGGGTTTGAAGGACCTGTTGAATGTGTTGCAAGTGTTCTTCCCAACTCTTGCTGAAAATGAGGATGTCATCTAGATAAAATACCATGAACGAGTTGGTGAAGGGTCACAAGATTTCATCCATTAGCCTCATAAAAATAGCAGGGGAATTTGTCAATCGGAAGGGTGTAACCAACCATTCAAAAAGACCTTCCTTGGGTTTAAAGGTGGTCTTCCATACATCTATGGGATCTATTGGAACTTGTTGATAACCAGACTTCAGATCGATCTTGTTGAAATACTTGGCTCCCTTGAGTTGGTCTAGCAGGTCATAAATATGTGGGATTGGATACCTGTTCATGAAAATGATTTTGTTTACTGCCCGATAATTAATGCAGAGCCTCCAAGTCCCATCCTTCTTTTGTACAAGTACAATCGGGCTCCCACAAGGCGAGGAAATTCGTCGAATGTGCCCTTTCTGAAACAACTCCTAGATTTCCCGCTTGATCTCTTCATTTTCCAGAATGGAGCAACAATATATTGGCCCGTTGGGTAGAGGTGCTCTGGGAGTTAGACCGATTGAATGCTTGACTTGACAATGCAAGGGTACCCCTATGGGTGAGGAGAAGATGTCCCTGTATTCTTCCATGACTGTATCCACCTACCTCTGTTGCTTATAGTAACCCTTCCCAAGGGTCAAGGATGTGACTACAACCCTCCCCTTACTTTGAGAGGGAATAAAAAAAGAAAACAAATTTCCTAGTTTGGGAGCTGACCTTACTGCATTTCTTAGTAGTGGTCAAAGAGATGGTGGTAGGTGGGTCTACCTCTGGTATCTTTTAAAACTTAGTACCCAAATAAATAATAACAGAGCAAGGTCTAGACTCATATACAACATGTCGCTTCAATAACTATGGTTGTCTTAATAATACATCACAAACTACAAGAGGAGCAACATCACACAGTACCTCATTCGTGAAGGGCTTGATAAAGTAGGGAAGGAAACATTGCTGGTTGACACGGAGATCTCGTCCTTAGTGAAGCCACCTGATGGTATACAACTGTAGGTGTGTTTTAGTCGGTAGGCCCAACCTCTTCATGACCTCTATTGAAATAAAGTTCTTTTGGCTCCCACTATCAACAATGAACTGCAGCGGAGAAGCCTTCACCCACATCTATGAGTGGAATAGGCTCTCCCTCTCTTCTGGATCTTTAGGCTCAATCTTCTAGATATTGGTGGCCATAGTGGCACTGGGCTCCACATCAATGATCTACTTCCCTTTGTCATTCCCCTTGTCAGGTTCTGACTCTGAGTTGGGACATGCATCAGAATTAGAAGCCTTCAACTCGGCCATGAGTGACTACTTGGCCCGACACTCACTTGTGTTGTGAGTGGAGCTCTTATGGAACTCACACCACTTTCCCATGTCCTTATTTGTCTTCACAGTATTGTTCTTTGCTTGAGCCTTCAGCAAATTCTCCTGGGTCGCCCTGCCTTGGCCTTACCTTTTTTGCGCTGTGGTTTGGGGGCGCCTTTCCCTCGCTTCAGATTCACAGATCCAAAGTATTGATTTTACTGTTTAAGCTTCTGCTCGATCATGACAACCTATCGGTATGCTATGTTGAGTGAGGAGATGTCCAGAAACTCCATCTCATCCTGGATGTACCTGTGTAGGCAGCCATGGTACTTGAGTACCAAATGTTTCTCAGAATCCTTAATACCCAACTTCGTGCTAAGGGTAGGAAAAACATTGGTAAACTCTGACACATCTTGGTCTCTTCCCTATCACAGTGTAGTCCACTTTATGTATTTAGCCTCATAGTCCTCGACAGGGTAGTACTATTCCTTGATGGCATCTCGGAATGAATCCCAAGTGGGTGCGACTGAAAATAGTGGGGGTGTATTTTCATCCTTCTGCTCACAGTGGGTTTCCCACCAATCCTTCACGTGGGGGGCACCTTTGAGAAGAGCCAAAGTAATCTTTTCCCGGATGGAAAAATCATGAACAAGAAAATATCCTTTTAGTAGATTTAACCATTTATCTATGGCGTCTGCGTCTATCTAACCCTCAAATATGGAAATGTCAAAGTTAACTTGTACCTTAAAGCGTGTGGCACTTCTAGATTAGCTCCTAGAGTTAGATGCATCGCCCTTGGGTAGCCGCTAAAGGATTTGGGTGAGGTTGTCCATCATCGTGTTCCTATGTCACTCGAGGGGTTCTTCGAGGAAGATTTTGAAAGGATCTCTTGTCCCCTCATCTTCATTTTCTTCCCCTATGGGAGGCCGTCAGGATTTGCGAGGCTGGTCTTGCAAAGGTTTGACCAATTCAAGCCCTAACTCCTTATATCCCAACCTCATTGGGGACATGCAAAGAAAAACAGAGAAAGAGAAGACCACTCTGATACCACTGATATGAATTTAAGCAACAACACAACAAATTACAAATATAACCAAAAATACAAGGATGCAACAGAAATAACACTTCATTTTATTAATATCAAATACTGAAATATGCTTACAAATAGAATGGAAATAAGACTAGCTCAAGGGATGGTAGGTTATCTTTGAGAAGAGATGTGGTAGCTACATGCCTCTGACTTGTGTTACAATGAGGCTCAAAGGCCTATTTATTATTGAGAAATAATGGAAAACCATAAACATCCAGAAACCTAACCCTAGGAGATGAAGTGCCAAACTATGGACCTTGTTTAGGTAAATTGGTACCAAATTTCTCGGTGTCGTAACTTTGGCATACGATCTCTATTTGGCTCCCATAATACCTTGTTTTGAAGATCTCAAAGAGTAGGCTGAGAAAAATAGGAAACTTGAATTGGGATATTTTAATCTCTTTGTTTTCCCTAAAAATGTCATTTAGGGCCTCAAAACAGCTCCAGAAGTTCAATACCTAAAAAACTGCAAAAAATAGTAAATTGTGCTACAATTAAGGAAACTGAAATACTGAAAGAGACCGTGTTGGGGTCCTAGTGGAATATGAGGGTGGCCACCAATATCCACATGGATAAATCCTCTCCCTTTAGGAAGCAATGGTCCCCATTGCATTGACTGCCTCCATGAGATGGGGAAACTTTTGCTGAACTTGGTCCCTTGTGAGTCATTTGCCTTGGTGCAGGAGTTGGCCAAATTTGACAACTCGATACAGTTGGATATTTTGCTAGCGAGTGTCCTTGACTTGGGTGTTCATAATTTGATCAGTTGTGGCCTGTTCCATGCAGTCTGGGTTTAACTTTGTTGGTGTAATTTGTTCTGTAATGTCTGATGTGTCTAGCAATGATGGGAAGTATGGTCAAAGGCAGTCAAATTGAACATTGGGTGTAGGCCAAGGAATGGGGGAATGTTGAGATCAAAAGAATTTTCTCCCACAACCTTGGTAATGGTGTATGGACCATATCGGAGTGGTCTCGGCTTCATATGGGCTTCGGTAAGGCGTTCTTTTTGCAAATGCAACCAGAATTTATTGACCAACTAAAACTTATGTGGCACCCGAGGTTGATCATGTCGCGACTATGGAATATTCTCATCCTAGGTTTGAGGATGCTTGGAGTTGTACATGCAAAGTATGTGCACTATCATCTTGTTGACGATATCTATCTAACCATCATTCTGGGGATGGAAGGCAGTTGATTTGGCAATCTTGGTGTCCAATAGTGTCTAGAGGGTTGACCAGAATGTGCTCAGGAACCTGTTATCCCGATATGATATAATGGTCTGCAGGATCCCAAAATGTACCCATACTCGTTCAAAGAAGAGTTTGGTAGTGTCCTCTGCTGTGATACTCTTCTTCTAGGCTGCCAATATAGTCATCTTAGAAAATATATCCACGACCACAAATACATAGTCATTACCATGCTTGGTATAAGGGAGGCTAGACATATAGTCCATGGAAATGGATTCCCACAGCTTTCTGGGAGTAGGCAGAGGAGTGTACTTGCCTTGCTTCTTGATGGTTGGATTTGTGATGGCACATGTAGTGCAAGATTTGATAATTTCCCAACATCCAGTTGGAGTTTGGGCAAATAAAAGTAATTTTGTATTATAGTCACATTTTTCTCCACACAAAAATATCCTACGACCCGACTATAGTGCGCCTCCCAAATCATCTTGGAACGCTCTCTTGAAGGAACACAAAGGTTTCCCAGGTAGTATAATAATGCTTCCTAGCGATGGAAATCATGAACTTTCTTGCCAACAACTAGCATCTTGTATATAGAGGTGAACTCTAGATCATTTTTGTATAGTTGCAACCATCCAGAGGTCTCGTGACCACAAGAGTTGAGAACAATAGTCAGCACTGCAACTAGGGCTGGGCTGAGGCAGTCTGCAACATGATTGATGCTAGCCTTTTTGTATTTAACGTTTAAATGGAATTATTGTAGAAATGTAGACCACTTTTGATGGTGATCGTTGTGAAACTTTCCTTGTGTCTATATAAACTAAAGAGGTTGGTGATCGGTGTGGATGACCCTCTCCTTCCTTAGAATGTAGTGCTTTCATTGTCAGAAATCCTACACGATGGTAAACATCTCTTTATCATAGGTGGGGTACTTCTGAATTGTATCGAAAAGTATCTCACTATGGTAGGCCACTTGATGCTCGTGTTGGGTGAGGATTGCACCAATAGCATAGTTTGAGGCATTTGTCTCAATTTCAAATGGCTACTACAAGTTTGGCAACATGAGTACCAGTGCAGAGTAGAGGTGGTGCTTCAACTCAACAAGCACCTTCTGTTGGGACTCAGACCAAGAAAAATTTACTTTTGCCCTATCCTTAGTAATCTGACTCAAATTCAAAGTGATATGGGAGAATCCCAACATGAACCTCCGATAGAAATTTGCAAGGCCCAAAAATTTGTGAAGCTATGTTAGAGTGTTTGGGGCTGGCCAATCCCAAATGACTTGGTTCTTGGTTGGGTCCACATGCACACCACACTCATCGATGATGTAACCCAAGTATTAGACCTGGATCATGGCGAAGGTGCATTTCTCCAAGTTGGCACATAGTTTGCGTTGTCGAAGAGTTTGAATCACCTGCTAAATGTGTTGCAAGTGTTCTTCCCAACTCTTGCTGAAGATGAGGATGTCATCCAGATAAACCATTATGAAAAAGTGTTTGAGAGCTGTAAGATGTCATACATTAGCCTCATAAAAGTAGCAGGGGCATTTTTCAACTTGAAGGGCATAACCAACCATTAAAGAAGGTCTTCCTTGGATTTAAAGTTGGTCTTCCATACATCTATGGGCTCTATTGGAACCTGGTGATAAGAAAAATTCAGATCAATCTTACTGAAATACTTCGCTTCCTTGAGTTGGTCCAGTAGGCCACCTATTCCTAACAATGATTTTGATTAGTGCCAAACCAATGTAGAGCCTCTAGGTCTCATCCTTATTTTGTACAAGTACAATCTGACTCCTACAAGGCGAGGAACTTGGTCGGATGTGCATTTTCTGCAACAACTCCTAGATTTCCCACTTGACCTTTTCATTTTCCAAAATAGAGCAGTGACATATCGACCCGTTGGGTAGAGGTGCTCTGGGAGTCAGATCAATTGAATGCTTGACTTGAAAATGCAAGGGTAACCTTGTGGGTGAGGAGAAGATGTCCCTGTATTCTTGCACGACCGTATCCACCTACTTATGCTTCTTGGAGGAACCCTTCCTAGGGGCCAAGGGTGTGGCCATGACCTTCCCCTTACTTTGAGAGAGAATTAGAAAGAAAACAAAATTCCCATTCTAGGAGATGACCTTACTACATTTCTTAGTAGAGATCAAAGAGATGGTGGTAGGTGGGGCTACCTCCAGTATCCTGTATAAGTTAGTATCCAAAGAAATAATAACAGAGAAAAGTCTAGACTCATATACAACATGCCACTTCCATAATTATGGTTGTCCTAATAATACATCACAAACTTAAAGAGGAGCAACATCACAAAGTACCTCATCTGTGAAGGGCTTGATGGTGTAGGGAAGGCAACATTGCTAGCTGACGTAGATATTTCGTCCTTTGTGAAGCCACCCAATGGTATAAGGTTGTGGGTGTGTCCTAGTCGGTAGGCCCAACCACTTCATGACCTTTGCTGAAATGAAGTTCTTTTGGCTCCCATTGTCGACAATGAACTATAATGGAGAACCCTTCACCAACATCTGTGAGTGGAATAGGTGCTCCCCCTCTTCTGGATCTTCAGGCTCAATCTTCTCGATCTTGCTGGTGGCCATAGTGGCACTCGGTCTACGTTAATGATCTGATTCCCTTTGTCATTCCCCTTGTCGGGTTTTGACTCAGAGTCGAAACATGTGTCGAACTTAGAAGCCTTCCGCTCAGCCACTAGTGACTGCTTGGCCTGACACTCACTTGTGTTGTAAGTGGAGCTCTTATGTAACTCACACCACTTTCCCATCTCTTTCTTTGTCTTTGTGGTGTTGTTCTTTATTTGTGTCTTCAATAGGTTCTCTTGGGTCACCCCACCTTGGCCTTGCCCTTTTCTATGCAGTTTGGGATTGCCTTTCCCTTGCTTTGAATTCGTGGATCCAAATTATCTCTTTTCCTGTTTAAGCTTCTGCCCGATCTTGACAACGTATCAGTACACCGTGCCGAGTGAGGAGATGTCCAGGAACTCCATCTCATCCTGGACATACCTATGTAGGTAGTTGTGGTACTTGAGTACCAAATGTTTCTCAAAATCCTTGATACCCAACTTCGTGTGAATGGTATGAAAAACATTGGTAAACTTCGACACGTCTTGGTCCCTTCCCTGTCCTAGTGTGGTCCACTTTATGTATTTATCCTGATAACTCCCAATAGGGTAGTACTATTCCTTGATGGCGTCCCGGAACAAATCCCAAGTCGGTTTTGTTGAAAATAGTGAGAGCATACTTTGATCCTTCTACTCATAGTAGGTTTCCCACCAGTCCTTGACATGGGGGACAGCTTTGAGAAGATCAAAAGTAATATTTTCCCAATTGGAAAAATCAAGAACAAAAAAATATCCTTCTAGGAGATTTAACCATTTATCTACGGTGGCTGCGTCTATATGACCCTCAAATATGGGAATGTCAAAGTTAACTTGTACCTTAAAGGGTGTGGCGCTTCTAGAGTAGTTGTTGGAAGTAGATGCATTACCCTTGGGTAGTCGCTGAAGGATTTGGGAAAAGTTGTTCATCATCACATTCCTCTTAGTTGCTTGAGGGCTTCTCTGAGCAAGATTTTGAAAGGACCTCCTCCCCCCTCGTGTTTCTTTTCTTCCCCCATGGGAGGCTATTGGGATTTACGAGGTTAGTCTTGCAAAGGTTTGACCAGTTCAAGCCCTAAATCCTTATATCCTGACCTCGTTAGGGATTGTTGTGGCCACCAACAACCCCCCTCTTTGTTTGATATTAGCAATAACACCAAGCAAATGGGGACCCTTAATAAAAATCCAAACAAACATTTTTATGAAAATTTTTGTATTTGACTCCTTAAGACTTTATCGCATCAAAAGAATGAAACGTTTTCTTATGAGCATAATAAACTATGAAGAAGCGACGCGAAATTCATCACATCACATTCATTATGAAGCGCTCTTAAATGAAAAAACTTAAGAAATCTCCGATGGCCGATATGCGACGTCGCATATCGCAACATCGCATAAGTAGCACACAATGACTGAATGACTAAATGCTATGATCTACAATGCTGCGATCTGCGATGCTGCGATCTGCAATGCTGCGATCTGCGATAAATGCGATTTGCGAAAATTTGCGATCATAATTTTCTACGATGACACATCTTGACGATGCAATCTGCGACGCTGCGATGCGAGTCGTAGAAATCGCCCATCGCAAATTTTCCTCGACGCAGTATTCAATGGAAAGTTGTCCGTTAACCAAAATTGGGCACGCGCCTTAAAAGAAATTAATGATTGTACGCGAAAGTATTCAGGAAGGACAATCTCGTGTATTTCGAAGAGTCAGTTCGCTACGGATGTCATGATTATGCATTCATAAGAGCTTAAAGCTTTCATGTCAATCTTTATTATCATTACTCTTTTCCTTTGCGTAAACTGTAAGATAGGAAATAACATAAAGCAATATGTAGGAAAAAAGAAAAAGAGGCGCTAAAGAAGGAAAACGTACCAGAAAAGCCCGGAACAAAGAACGGAGGCAGTTTTTGATGCAGAAAATTGTTCAAACAGTAAAGTCCCTAACTTGTTCAGTCATTCGCAAGGCCAGAAACTGAAATAGCAAAAGCAGAATCAGTTTGAGAGAAATTTGAGTTATTACCAAGTATACACGCAGTGAATACACCCAGCCAGAGGAAGATTCTCTAAAATATCTTCTAGTTTACCAAAAAGTGGTGCCAGCGCTTGTTATTTCTATTTTCATAGCTCAAAGGAAAGCGGAAGGCGACCAGCCGACTCTTCCCAGGCGAATGTTGCATGCTTGCATCACTAAGGAGCAAATATAGAAATGGTTCAGAATTAGATTCAATTTTTAGAAATAGTTTTGTTTATCAGAAGGGCGGTCATTTAAAACCATATCCTAAATTTATGTAATTAAGTTAATTAGCTAGCAGTATTTAAACCCTTCTCAGGCATTTAGAGAAGGGTCTAGAAATTTGCCAAAAACTTGTCCTCGGAACATGCACTTCTGCACCCTCAGAGGAGGTTTTGATGAATGGATGGATTGAGATTTATTAATGTTTGCATTTGATGTCTGCTACTGATGTTGCACTTTTGTACGCTTAGTAGATGTTAGAACAAGTAGAGATAAATCGTCTTTTCTTGAAGCTTATGAGTAGGATTAGTCATAAATGGTACTTTTATCTCTTGGCCATTTCTGCTTATATTCTTAAAGTGATATATAGTTTTCAGTTGTTTATATGTTATTGCATGAATGTATGAGTTACCATTTTGCACTTCTCTACGGTGGATCCATTTATTTATGTCTGATATATGAATAACTTATTATGCGAGATGTTGTTCACAACTGTTTTTCCTAACTTCTTATGCAAAGTGGTTTGTCTTAATTGATTTCTATTCTTATAATAGCTGAATGATCTTTATTACCAGTTATTGTTTGAAATCTCTTTAGATCGCATAATAGA